>SKCR01042477.1:0-57883 GCA_019454045.1 Zanthoxylum bungeanum
GCCTTGCCAGCCTTGATATCCTCCCTCTGCCCTTTGCCCATTCGGCAGTCACGTTTCCAGTGACCCCTCTTGCCGCAGTTGAGGCAGATGTCACGAGATTTGTCCTTTGGCTTCCTAGAAGCCACTGTCAACTTGCCTTGCCCTTGTTCTTGAACTTCTTCTTCCTCGCACCTCCAATTGCCTTGGGCCCAGCCCTTGGCGCATGAGAGGTCGATGCATAATGCGCCTCGCGCTTGCTCCCCTTTAGGAGTTCCTTTTCGGACTCCTTCAGCACGGACAACAACTCTCCAAGAGTGTCGTCAGTGTCCATCAACTTATAGTTGATGATGATTTGTTTCCAAGTATCGGGTAGCGATTGTAATAGCATATCAATCGTCAACTCTGCCTCCAAGACAATGCCCATCTTGGCTAACTCATCTATGTCAGCGATCATTTGAGTCCCGTGGGCCTCAACTGATGCGCCGTCTGCCATCGGGAGCGGAAGAGTTTCCTTACTAGCTCATACCTCTCCATCCGCTTGTTTGTGGGTGGAGATCACACAATCTTGCCATCATGTTATAGGGATCCAAGTCCCTGTTCTGGCGTCTGAAATGCTGGGTCATTGCAGCTAGCATAACTGACTGAGCTTGGTCACAATCGTCACTATGAGTCTTCCATAACTCTATCTCCAGTGGCTCAGTGGGTTTAGGCGGGAGAGGTCTCTGAATAGTATTACAGCACCCTCTCAGCCCCAAGCACTATATTGAGGTTCATTTCCCAGTCGGCAAAGTTTGTCCCTTTGAAGACATTATCGCCCATGATTATGTCGCGGACATTATCTTTGCCAGTCATCTTGACAACTATAGTCCAACTATAAAGTCAACGATGTTATGGGTACAGTCAAACTGTTACAAGCAAAATAACAATATATTAGTCCAACTAATTATTAAAATATTGACGAAATAATTTTGAAAGACGCGTAAGGCTAAGTATCTGAACGAAATTGCAAATTCAATAATAGCCTCCCACTATTTTCTTCAAGTCTCTAACCCTCTTGTGGAGAACTCGGGAAATCGCATTTCCTAGTGGGCTAGGATCCCGTTAAATAACACACAACCTTGACTTTGGCCAATAAAAGCTGTATGCTATTTAACTTAGGTAGATCTCTATGATCAATTGGATCTCATCCAATTCCTAGATCCGGTTAGGTGGACATCCAAGTCCCAAACATATGTATAATGTCAATGTATCCATTACATTTTCCTAACCCTATCCTCCGAATCATCTAGGCCTTGGCTTTGGCCAAAAAAAAAACCTAATGATTCCAGTTAAGCGGGACCCATTGACGAGGAAAGTTTCGTAATCAATGTCATTGGACAAAAAGTGATCTTGACTTTGGCCAATAAAAATCACGATTTGGACAAGACACTGATATGCAACAAAACTCTCATGATTCAAGTACATCCTTGATTGACAAAGGTCTTGACTTTGGCCAAACAAACCAATGCCAACTTCGGATCTTGAACAAGAATCATTCAATGGAAGGAAAATCGCTTAATATTGTTTGAGGGATTTTTCGCGTAATTGGCAACCAATTAATTTATCTTTGTTAGGTCATCATCATACACCCTTAAGCATGCTTCTAAAACATCATAAAGCGCGTAAAGTAAAGTAATAGCGATATACGGATGGATATGAACAACAACTTGTTCCTAGAACAAATCACTCCATTTCCTCTCCCCTCTAGCACTATTCTACTCTTACCCAATTACATAATACAAAATAAGAGAAACCTCATTTACATTGAGGGGAATTAGGTGAGAAGAGAATACAAAGAGACAATAAGAGAAAGGCTGGACACGCAGGTCCAATTTATAAATTCTAAATTTACAATAATTTCTAAAATTACCCTTCCCTTCTAATATCCATCCGATATACACTATTCATACATCACATCCACATTCATTCATTCAAGGCATGTTATACAACCAATCAAATCCAATTAATTAGTCTTTAATTAGGTGACAATACAATGTTCAAACAATTGTTTGCATTTGCGCGAGTCCAACTCAATTTGAGAATAAATACTTATAGTATGAATTCACGAATTATATCGAACTACTCGTTAAATCCAATTTAAGTCGTATTCAATACTAATCCTATTATTTAATTCTAAATTAAATATTTACACTTTTATTGTGCTTTTATAACTTAGATTCCAAATCTAATACAATCGGGTCTCAAAGCCCAACTAACATCTAATGTCCGTTTAATTAAAGTCCGATGGGCTTTCAATTGATTTCTTTAGGCTTTGGTTTTGGTCAATGTATGGGTCAAACCCAATTACCAAGCCCAATAAGGAATCACCCTCATATGCCATAAAATCAATATCAAGCCCATAAGGCCCAATTAAACATAAAAGCCCATTTATTATATTTGGGCTTAAATGGTGTGATTTAGGCCCATTTTGGATCCAATCCAAATGGTCCAAATCTACTTGGCCCAACCAAGCCCATTATGTCCAAATATAATAGTTTTAGGCCCAATTCAAAATTAAGCCCAACTAACCAAATTTTAAAATTCCAAATTTTATAACTTAATTAATTAAAGTGTATTATCATGATTAATCTTTAAATCAATATTCCCAAAATATCAAATTAATCCATTAATCATATTTTTATCTTAAATATATGTCCAACATTATTTAATCAAAAAATCAAGTCCCTAATCCTCCATCAAGCATTCGGCCAAGGTGATTAAAATGGTTCCGATTTCGTTTTCAATCCAATCGAGTTACAAATCATCATTCCATATTGTTTCAAGTCATCTAATGTCTTAAAATTAAAAAATCATCTAGTCCATATGCTTGCATGTATTCGGCCAAGCCTCATTTGGGTTGGAAAAATTAATCCAATTTATTTTCCATGAAATTGATGATGTATAATCTAAATAACATACATCTAAGCATATTTAATCAAGCAAACTCATCAAATCATGCTTCATACAATTTTCCCCAAATAACATCCTAATATATTTGCATGCTCTTAAGCTCTGATACGATTGTTGGTTCTATTACTAAGCCCCAAGATCAACAAGAGCAAACAAAATATATAAATACATGAATGAATTAATTGAAGTATGGCGGAATCATACTCACAAAAATCGGAATGCGGATGCGTTGATGAAATGAAAACTTCTCCTTTGTGCAGTGATGAATTCGGCCAAGGTGGAAAGTGCAGCTCCAAGCTTTGTTTGATCCTCCCAAGCTCAAGGATTAGTTTCCCATAACACTTTGTATGATCCCTTGAAGGTGCTAGCCTTTGTTGTGATTTTGAATGCACAACTTCTTCAAATCTTGCCACAAAAATTGAAGAAATGGAGAGCCCAAAACTGCATGTAGTTTCAGAAATGTGAGAGAGAGAGGAGTTCCATGATTTTTGTTACAAAAATCAATTTATATTTATGCCATAATATTTATTAAATTAATAATAAACTTATGACACAAATCATGCAATGGCTTAGAGTGTCAAACACTCAATTTCCATGCAAAACATTGAGTGCATTGTACACTATCTCCATGCAATGCATTAGAGTTAAATAATGCATAATATGACATGTGTCATGTGGGCCCCACACGTTTCCAAATGAAAGTGGGCCCACGTGCACTCACGCGTTCGGGTTCGATATTTCCGAAATACCGAACTTACGTCGCGACGTTAATTAAATCGAATTTAAATAAATAATTGCGCCTAGCGAAATTATTATTTACGTCGCTAACGAATTAATTCTAAATTAACTCGTTTGCCCGAATTAAAATCTAATTTTAATTTCGCATCGAAATCGAATTTCGATTATTATATCGAATATAATAATTTTACGATTAATTCCAAATTAATCGTTCTCTCTCTATGTATAGTACTTTATCCAAGATAAAGTCTCTCCGTAATTAATCCAAGATTAATCGAGTTTGAATCATACGTCATTGGTGAATCTTCGGGAAGCGACCCAAGAGAACTCCGGATATGTTGGCAGTAAATACGGTCGTCGGATTATCCGAACACGTACGTACCTCGTACTACGTTTTTACCGATTCACAAGACAATGTTGGCTTCTAGCAAAGCGCCATGCCTACCCAATTCTCCAGAAGAAATATCTTATAGGAATATAAGATCTATATCAAGCGTAGTATACCGTAGTATTGTACGTATATCGAACCAGTATCGGATGATCACATGTTAGGCCTGGGGCTGGAAATGTGTCTGCCCCGTACGAAACATATATCGGACATCAAGCAACTAGTCTCTTTAAATCGGACAATCCTGACCTGGTCATATTGTCCCGACGGTTGCAACCTTTTATAGAGTACTAGTTCTGTGTCCTGCGTGATCATCACCTCCATATGTCTGAAGTGATACTTCCATCTCGACATCACATCCAGTACACTACGATTCTCGATAAACCCAGAAGAGGTGTACACAGAACCGGTTAAGGTCCCCAACCACCAAAACAAAGTTTACCGATTGTCGCAAGTACTAGCGATGTAAGTCTCAAGTTAAGACCATATACACCTACCCTGATGCGGCCTCCCATAGACACGCAGACATACTACCAATGGGATTCCGCGGGGTCTATCCAGAGCGAAGCTGTTTTCCGTACCATCGGTAAACACAACCTCCTATCGTACTTGCATAAGTATCCAATACTTAAATATATGAGAACTATGCCGTTGTGCCCTCACAACGTGCACAAGCGCAATACTAGTCTATCCGCATTATCGATGTCCGATCTCGATAATACTCCGACTAGGGATATTTAATGATTAAACCTTTATGGATTGATACTGTCTTATATCATACTGTCTCATATCATATCAAAGTAAATAATATTACAAAACGGCAAAAGGCAATTTCATTATCACATAGTTAATTTTGTACAATAATACAATATCATTTACAAACAGTGACGCTATGGGACATAATGTCTAACATGAACATGAATATTTCGTGACCTTGACGGATGTAGCATCACGCTGTGGTTATGTGTTTCTTTTGAAGAACACAAATCGGAAACTTTAAAGTTTCGACACGAAGTAAATAAACAGATCGGCTATAGTATTATTCCGCCACGGTAAGACCGTAATGGAAAATACTTAAGCAGTAAGTTTCATACGTACATGAAAGAGTATGGTATTCTTTCAGATGAGGACTCCTCCCGTGACACGTCAGTTAGACGGTGTGTCCGAACTAAAACCGAATTTTGTTGGACATGATAAGGTTTATCACGAGTCGCTCTGAGATACTATTTCCTTCTAAAGGATATGTATTAACAGTGCAAAACTTATTTAGAATAAGGTTCCATATAAATCTATTTGACAGATATCATATAGGATATGAACAGGGAAGAAACGAGGTTTCTCATTCCTGATAATTTGGGTATGCCAGGCATAACGTTTGGATGATACCAAACTAAAAGACCCAAATTGGATAAGTGCCAATATAGGTTATCCTAAGGGAAACCATAAGTATAGTACCTATAAATCTCACATGAGAACAATGTGATTGTTGCTCACCATGTGGTTTTTCCTGAGAGGAATACCGATATGCAGTGGTCAGTGGGAGGATAGTGATACTCGATGAAAATCAGAGTAATACTGTTCAAGGCACGAAGTCCTTAATGGAACACAAATAGTTCATCAATGATGAATCTGTACCATTAATCTTCGAATACACAAGAACTGAGTAGATCGGATAGAGTCAGAAAACAACCTAGGGTATGGGTTTCTGATCTCACCCCATAAAGATGTCAATCTTATGGAGGTATACCATCCGACTGCGTTTTGAGGAAGTGATACGAGGTGTCGACTCCCTATTATGGCAAAGTGCCATGAGTCCGAAATGGATTCCATGTATAACAACTACTTTGGATACTAGTTGTTGTACCACAAGGCATTGTGCCTATTGGTACATTAAATGTCTTCAAGGAAGACATACATGAATGGCAACATACCAACGTACAAAGCTAGGCTTGTGACGAAATGTGTCAGTTATAGATCAACATTGTGTTAATAACGATTCAACCTTTTACCTGTTGCCATGGTAAAACCATTTTGAAGATGCTTGTTGATAACTGCGTATTTCATTTAAGAAATGTGTCAGTTATAGATCAAAATCGCTTTCCTGAAAAGGAAAACTTTTGGAGGATGTTTACAACATCCTGACGATTTTGAATAACCGACAAACAAGATTTGCGGGTTATTCGATCCATGTTTGGATTGAAGCAAGCATAAGGTTCTTGGAACTGTCGTTTTGAAATAATCATAATGATTTATGATTTGACTCAAAACGAAATAATTCTTGTGTATATAAGGAGGTTAGAGGGAGTTGTTAACACTCTCTGGGAAATTGTACATTTAAAATGTACTTGATAGGGTGTCTCATACGCTTCAGGCATATGATGTCACGATCAGGTCAATCCAAGTGATAGTCACTGGATTGAAGATTAAGAACATCTGTTAGTATCTGAGAAAACTAAAGATGTTGTCTTAAACTATGGAGAATGAGAACTTGAAGTGACTGGGATCACTGCTGCAAGTTTCCAAACAATTAAATACTACGGTACTATAAAGTTTGAATAACGGGACAGTGAGCTGGATATATTCCGAGCAAGATAACTGTTGCCGAATAAACAATAATGCGGATTATTGCTGCAGCTGAGGCAGCAATAGAAGCTATTTGGATCGAAAATAAATCTAATTAGATTAGATATAGTTCTTTTAGCAGCTGAGCTAAGCGTCAGCACAGGCTAAGGAATTAAAGGTATCATCGACGATCCAGATATATACTTATATATCATCTGATTCATTCGGATCATACATCGTGGCGATGTGATGATCGTGTAAATCACGTCAGACGATAATCAAGCAAATCCGCTGACGAAAACCTTTCCTCAGCAATTTGAGCGAACCGTACATAGTTCGGGTGTGGGACACTTGAGTGACTGGCTATGTGCCAAGTGGGAGATTGTTGGACAAAATGACCCATAGCGTCACTATTTGCACATCATTGTGTTGTTGTAGCAAATTAACTATGTGACAAGGAAATTGCACTCTCATCATTTGTGATTATATCACCATAAATATATAAATGAAGAGAGGTCCCTATGATTAGTTTCTGGACTGAGAATGATATGAGACAGTATCAGTCCCCGAATGATTAATCATTAAATATCCCTAGCCATAGTATTATCGAGACTGGACATCGATAATGCGGAATAGGCTAGTATTGCACTTGTGTGCGTTGTGAGGGCACAACGGCATAGTTCTCATATATATAAGTATTGGATACTTATGCAAGTGCGATAGGAGGTCGTGTTTCACCGATGGTACGGGAAACAGCTTCGCTCTGGATAGACCCCTCGGAATCCCATTGGTATTATGACTATGTGTCTATGGGAGGCCGAAATCAAGGTAGGTGTGTATAGTCTTAACCTGAGACTTACATCGCTAATACTTACGATAATCGATAAACTTTGGTCTTGGTGGTACAGGCTTTAACCGGTTCTGCGTACACCACTTCTAGGTTTATCAGAGAGTCGTAGTATATTGGGTGTGATGTCGAGACGGAAGTATCACTTCAGTCATAGTGGAGATGATGTCACGCAGGATACGGTACTAGTGCTCTTGAGTGTTGCGCAACCAATCGGGATATTGTGACCAGGTCATAACTATCCGATTATAGAGACTATGATACCAGACATCCGATATGTGCTTCGGACGGGGTAGACACTTATCCAGCCCCAGCCCTAGCACGTGACTATCTGATACTGGGCCGATGCACACAATACATTAGTATACTACGCTTGATACAGATCTTTGATATTCTTAAATGGATATGTCCGGAGAATTGGGAAGACTTGGTGCTTTGCTAGGAGTCGACCTTGTCTCGTAAATCGGTAGAACGTAGTACTTGGTACGTACGTGATTCAGATACTCCGACGACCGTATTTACTGCCAGCTAATCCGGGGATCTCATGGGTCGCTTCCCGATAATCCACCGATGACGCACAACTCACACTCTTGAATAATCTGGGATTATATAGAAGAGAGAGAAAATTAATCTAGGATTAATTACGGAGATATTTTATCTAGGATAAAATATCATCTAGAGAGAGATAACGATTAATTCGGAATTAATCGATAAATTAATATATTCGATATATTAAATGAAATTAGATTTCGACGCGGAATTAAAATTAGATTTTAATTCGGGCGAACGAATTAATTTAGAATTAATTCGTTAGCGACGTGAATAGTGAATTCACTAGGCGTAATCATCTAATTACGACACGACGGAAAAATGGTTGATTTGGAATTAACGAACCCGAGCCCGAGTGTGATTGCGAGCACATTCGTATTTCGAATTCGAGTGCGGCGACGCAAGTCACATCAAGCGTCAAATCATTTGTCACATCAAGCGTCAAATCGCATGTCACTTTGAGTGATGTGACTTAACAACATGTCACTTTATTAAAGTGACTTGATTTGAATAATGATGGATTTGACATAAAGTGTAAAAGCATTTTGGAGGGAAAACTTTTGGTTTTTGGCTCCAAAATTCATTTAATTTATTAGATAAATTAAATGGAAATTGATTATTATTTTGGAAAATATATAATCAAAAGCTTTACACCTTTTTGCATTATGTCAACAACTTCTTCTCTCTCCATTTTCTCTCCTTTGGTTCACGCCCAAATGGGCACAAAGCTCACTGTTTTTCATCACAAAAACCGTGACTTTGAGGGAAGCTAGAGTGGGTTTTCATGGTGGAAATTCAAGTGCTAGCACACTTACGAGTCTTGCGAAGGTGGTAGGGAGGTTCGACCATGAGCCGGGATCCGTCCGACGAAGTTAGGAGCTCCATTTCGCAGCTCAAAAATAGTAGACAGAAGGCAGTGAACTGCATGCAGTGGCGCCAAACCAGTGAGCATTTTGGGCTTTGTTTGTTGCCAATTCGACTCAACCAACCAATGTAAGTATTCCGCTATCTTCGTTTGTGTATTCACGCATTGTTTTCATGTCTTGTTTGATCTTGGGACTTAGATAATAACCAACATTTTCTACACTTGACGCTTGGATAAACCCACTGAACTCATAACTGAAACATACTGACGGAGATGGACCCTCGGATCCCCATTCCCGTTGAACTTAGCCATATTCGACATCTTGAACTGAGATGGCAACTGTTCTTAGAAGGTCATTGCCTCATAATCTAACAACTCTTCATGTTTACCCATCATTTTGCGGGTAACTGTTTCAACATGATCCCGAAGCTTCTGAAATTCTGCCTGAGACCCAATCATTCTGCCTGCTGCATACTCTGCCATGTCATCATTAAAAGCGGGGATATCATCCCCCAACCAATTCGGAGGCTCATCGCGCCACACATTCTCAGAATTCCCCCAGCACGGGTACAGCCATACCAGCCGCAGCAGTAGTCAAGGCTTGCAACTGTTCAGTAATTTTGGCGAGACCATTTTCCAACTGATCTATCCGGGATACCTCATTATCGGATTACTCATATCTGTTACCGGCCTTTTAGTGAGTCTTCCCTCTTTTCTAACCCAACAAGAATCTATGATGTCTTTTATAGACATGGAGGGTGTTAACATGACATATGTATGCATGAGATGAATGAGATGCATACGATACAAGGAATATATCGATTCATTAAAATTTTCACACAAATCGGCCATCATCACTATAGAAGATTTTGGGCTAACTGTCATAGGAGTGAACTCATCCCAGTTTAAATGGCCCAACAAGTTCACATCTCATGGCAAGAAGTCCAACCGTATCCAAATGATAATGTTCCTAAACACAAACATATAATGGTCCATTGGTGTTTTGAAAGCTTTTGGCCCAATCATCATAAGATACGTTCTTGTCCCAGTCAAAATGGCCCAACAAGCCCATATCTCATGACAAAAGGTCCGAATGGATCCAAACAACAATTTTCCAAACACGAGCATACAAAAACAATTTGTACATAGTGGCCCATCAACATTTCAGAAGCTTTTGGCCCAATTGTCATAGGATACGAACTCGTCCCAGTTTAAATGGCCCAACAAGTTCGCATTTCTGACAAGAAGCCCAACTGCATCCAAATGAGGATGGTCCACAAGCACAAGGAAATAGTTGTTATTGGCCATACAACCCCCGTCTACGTGTGGGTTTACGGGAGTGTAGATAAAGACTCTCGCTGGCGAAGGATTGCCCACAACTAGGTCTCCCCACTCAAGGGTTCGAGCGACCAAGTGAGCGCACCTTTTTTATACCTTACAGTTATGGTGTGTGACTGACTGTCAGATGGATTTCCCGTTGCAGATTCCCCAGAGGGAGGGTGGAGCGAGGCTCTCTTAAATACTCTAGCCTCTTAGGCTATTATCGCTTGGTGACAGGAATAAACAACGAGTCCTCCAAATTAGTTCATCACAATAGGCTACAAGTAAATGATTATCTAGGTGCCTTCACAGCTTTTCCTTATAGGAAGGTAGTGAATGAAGGAAGACACCAAACCATTACCCAGCCTTAAAAATGCGTTTGATTAAACCCCTTTTAACTCAGAGTAGACACGGTTAATTAAAGCACATATCATAATATTACAAGACATTATTTTGGGGCCGATTCTCTATCCCCAGTGGAGTCGCCAGACTATGGGAACACAGAAACTGGGCGACGCATGCTGTTCTGGGTTTGCGGCCCGGTTGGGAGTACGGAGTAGCCCGTAGAGGACTAAATCAGAGAATGATGGAGTCGCCACCCGATGTGAACCGGGACAAAGATTTAAGGCTGCACTCACCCCTCGCAAGGGAAGACCTCAAACCGTTGGGTTCGGAATGGTCCCTTACTTATGCCACTTGTAAAAAAATGATTTGTACGATAATTCAACCAAACCTAAGCAACATTTATTTCCAAGGATAATTTACTCCTAAGTTCACATGCATAAGTACAAAGCTCATATCTAAGTTCATATAACATATTTTTCATGTTTGCATACAACCTATTTGCATGTAATCTATGTCCAAATTTGCATACAACCTATTTGTATATAATCTATGTCCGAATTTGCATGCATAAAGGTAAGTTAACATACGAAAAGCATACAACTTAATAAACACATTGTAGTCATACATGTGAGGAATTCAAATAAATGGCAATTGCACAATCATGCGTAATGAAAAGAAGCAATCAAATTCGTAATATAAAGGGATAACTGATAGGGGCAATTACACATGGAATATGATGAAAAGGACGCAGTTCAGTATGTGTGCGTTTGTGTAGCATTCGTAAATGCGTTCGAACGGTAAACAGAAGGTTCACGTTCGTATAACGTTCGAGAACGCGTTCGAATGGAACCAGACCTGATGCATTATAAAACTATGAAAATGCGTACCCGTTTGAATGGTAAACAGAAGGTTCGCGTTCGTATAGCGTTCGAGAATGCGTTCGAACGGAACCAGACCTGATGCATGATAAAACTACAAAAATGCGTGCGTGTTCAAATAGTGTTCGAAAATGCGTTCGAACTCGAACGGTAAACGAAAGGTTCGCGTTCGTATAGCGTTCGAGAACGTGTTCGAACGGAACAGACCTGATGCATACAACACATACATAGACAAACAAATCCACAATGTAGGACCTCACGTGTCCGATTGAACTCATTCTCATCCAATCATGTGTACCTCATCCAGCGCGGCAAAGCATCGTGGTAAAGGATTTTAACCCCTCGAAATAGAGGACCTTTAATCGCACTTACTAAGCCCATGCGCTAATAACACAATGCATATAAGAAATAAAGACAACAATATCGGACATCGTATACCCGATTGAACACATCTCACATTCAACCAACTATACATCGTCTCTGGCGCGGTAAAGCATCGTAGTAAAGGATTTTAACCCCTCGAGATAGAGGACCTTTAATCGCACTTACTAAGCCTATGCGCTAATAACACAATGCAAATAAGAAATAAAAGAAACAACAATATCGGACTTCGTATACCCGATTGAACACATCTCACATTCAACCGAATATACATCGTCTGGCGCGACGAAGCATCGTGGTAAAGGATTTTAACCCCTCGAAATAGAGGACCTTTAATCGCACTTACTAAGCCCATGCGTTTGACCTCATCATTACTCAAACAAATAACATGCAGAAAATAAATAACGATAATAAACAAATCAAGATCACGTGAAATAAAATATATGTCGTATACTCAAGTGGTACGTGGAGTTGTATCCCCTATACAGATCATACTACCGTCCATTCGGAATCGGCTATGAAATTTATGTCCGGGTTTCCATCCTATATACCACAAGAGGCGACACATTTTCATTCATTCAAGGGCCACAACACATATTATGCAACGACTCTCATGCGAATAAAATTCAATAAACAATTAAAAGATGAATATAAACTAGTGAGAAATGTGCCCTCAGGTCTAACCTTTTATGTCGACTTTCGGAAGTACCGTACACGGTCGTCGGAAGGGTGGATGCTCCGCAACTCCTCCAGTTCACTGGTTCAATGTTTCCCTTCGCTGCTTCGCTATTCGAGCTGCTGTTTTCCCTCCGTTTCACTGCTGTTTTGCTGCTGTATTTGGTCACTATTTTGGTGTTTTAGGCTACTGTTTTGGATGTTTTTGAAGGTTTAGGGTGCAGTTTTTTAGTTACTGTTTTAGGGATTAAAAGTGTAGTTTTTTTAGTTATCGTTTTGGGAATTCAGGGGCTGTGATTTTTGGTAATGTAAGGGTGTTTAAGGGCTGTGATTTTTGGTAATGCAAGGGTGTTTAAGGGCTGTGTATTCGGCTTTGGAGGGAGGAGGAGGAGAGAAAATTCTTTGCCTCTTTTTCTTGTGTATCAGGTGTGGATTGCTATGCTTTTCTTTGCATTTTGTGTGAATAGTCAGGAGGAGAATGGAGATTTCTTGTGTGAATTATGTGTGAATGAGCTAGGAGGGTGAAGGGTTGAGAAGTGGTTTCTTTTATAGACAAAGGCTAGGGCTTCTCCTTGTTTGAAAAGAAAGGAATCAACTAGTGTCTCACAAGGAAAGTCTAATATTTGATTGGGGGATATGTCTTGGCTAGATTAGGAATATGATATATTTAATTTGTTTTGTTTAGGCATATAATATGCTTGATTGATTTTAATTAGGCATGATTTTATTTGATATTTATTTTAATTTGGTATATGATTTTTAGATTTTATTTAATTCCCAATGTGTTAAATAAGTGTTTTATTAATTTGGATGTGTTTTATGGGCTTTGGTGGGCTAATTGGGCTTGGGTGTGAAGCTAGCAGCAAAACCAGAAATACCGACACCGTTCAAACACTGATTCGAACGCTACACGAACGCCCGCAATCTGCTTGACGTTCGAACGCGGTCACGAACGCAGCATGAACAATAATAGTGAACTTGTGAAATGAATCTGATGACATGCTTATTCTGAATTTCCCCTTCCGACGTCCGTTTCCCGCGACTTCCGTGACTTAAAAGGTAGTGTCTCCAAATGAGACTCATCATATGGACTTATATGCAAAAATGCAGTGCCTACAGAGACATAGACCACAAAAGTTCCAGGTATAAAATAGAGCAGGAAAGAAGGCAAAAATGACAAAAAGAAAAAATGTTTGGAGGTGGAACTATTGAGATAAGACGACAATAGAAAAGACACTAGATAAACAATGACATGGGTGCATAAATACTAAGATGGACTTTCAATGGTGAAGTTTAGTAGTACTACCTGTAATAAATTTGTTGAGGTATAGCATAGAGACGACCAAAGAAACCAAGTACATGGATATTGTTGAGACAAGGGCAACACCTGACAGATATTCTTAATTGCAATTAGGCTAAGAGAACAAGCCAGTGTAGAAGGAAGTTCATCAAATATATAGCAGCAAAAAATTTGAAGGTACGATAAGGGTATGAACTATAACCAAGACCAAGTTGGTAGTGTCGACGTTAACAGTAAGGATTAATATTTTGGAGTTAGAATATTGGAAAAAATTGGTGATAACATTAGAACCTATAGAGAGCTTGATCATAAACTATAAGGTCCTAAGCCCCGCAGATAGGTAGAGATAAAAGAACTTAAAGGACAGAGCCCGTAAGTAATTAGAAGTTAGCGAAGAGTAAGTAGACAACTAGACAATTAAGTTAAGAGATTGAATACCGATATCAGATCGATTACGTGGACCTAAGAAAGTTTCAAATACGATCATTTGTAATATCGACATGAATTACTCTTGTATATATATTCTCAGGGTTAAGGTAAAACAAGAAGAAACCTAATTATAAGTGACACAATATCTTTAGAGATATGAGAGTACTAGTTGAGAATGATTCAGATACATACTCATTGAAGTTACACGATACCCATATGGCTTAGGCATAAATGATAAAGCCCCCACATAAATCAAGTGTAGTTATTGAGGATTAATGATTCTATTGGAGTAATTATGGATACGACCATATTAGAACAAGTGCATCAAATTCGTTCAGGATCTTACAAGTTGAGTATGCTTGAGTGGAAGTAGTTATGAGACTAGTGATCTTCTAGGAAGTATTAAGTTTTTTTTTAAGAAATGAAAGAAATAAAGTGAAAGACAGTCGTAGAGTATCAGATAGAAAGAAGTAAACCACTTGGACATCAGTTTGAGAAGAACATAATTTCGGACTCTAAGAAATGAATTACCCATAATATACCTTTTCGGACTTTATGAAGTATAGAATAAAAGATAGATAAATTTAGAAATGACAAGTTCTGTGAAGGATTAAGCCTCTAAGTAGACAAGATATAGTAAACGACTCTTGTTTTCACACGAGGAAGAAAGATTTCAAAGAGACTTCCAAAGACTAAGCTTTCAGTTACCAGAATCGTATAGTGTATATCAGGATAAGAGATTTCCAGAAGTCATAGTAGTGAGTCCTTGAACAGAATAGCAGAAAATAGGCAAAGGAAGATAAGAGTAGCAAAGATCAAGTACCTTCAAACCAAGACGGACTAAAAGTTCAATGTCAGAAAGGATTCGAGGACGGATGCTATTTAAGGGGGGATAATTTATAATATCTGGTGATCTCGACTATTACTATATTGTGGGATGCGTGATACATAATATAAATTATGTTCGAACACATATGCACTCATGAATGACTTTGGGGACAATCGGTAAATTCTTTGAAATTCTGATATGAAATTGTATGATGTTCCACGCTTGACAGCCCACGGTATTTGGATCATAACTTTTTCATACGATCTCTAAGTCTTATGAACTTTATACCGTCAGAAAGCTAAGATCGAGACCTATAACGTTTGCATTGGGTATTGTTTCCAAATTCGAATCAGAAAGGGTCAAAAATCATGAATTCCACGACTGCTATAATGATTTCGAGAATAACCTAGATTTGAGTGATGTGCCACCATCACAACCACTCATTTCATTACACAAAAGTCAGCCTTTGCCTATAAATTAGACACTATTCACTCTCTCTCTCACCAAAGAAACTTGAAAGGCTTAAAAGGGAGGAAATGCCACTTCTTCTCATTCTCTTATCTTCAACCTCAAGTCATTTGATCCTCCAAGCACATTTCCAAGCATGGTAAGCTTCCTTCCTCTCTATTCTTCTTATTTTTCGGTTTTGAGCAAAGGAAATATAGCCTAAATTCGCACCTTATAAACTCTAGAAATTGGGAATTGCTAAATTGGCTTTGATGAAGTTATTTACATGCATTTTGGAGAGTATCATGATAGCATTAACATAAATTGGGGTCTTTAAGAGTGTGAATGTGTTGGCGGGATTGTATATGTTTCTTGTGTATTGAGGTGTTTAAATTGGTATATAGATATTGGGGATTGATTATGCTTCTTGTGTATTGATAAAGAAGTTTGGAGAAGTAACTATGTGAGGATATAAAAGTGATGGTATAAAGATTGTTGAGCATTGGTTTTGAGGAGTTGGTTTTCGGCCTTGAAAATATGCCAATGTCATGACTCTCGACATCCGGTGTCACGACGCGTCATCAGAAGGTGCTTACTCCCTCGGTCTGAACCTGTGGGCGTTGCGACGTATAACGAGTTGAGGCTCTCTACCTCAAGCCTGATCAGGTGAGCTTCATGATGCGTAGAACCTTGTGTCACGACGCGATATAAATCATGACCTCTTGCAGTCAGAGTCTAAGTAAATTTATACGTCATACATATGGTATAGTAGAGGTTATGCATGTCACTGTATTAAGAGTGTTCATTATCAAAATTGTAATTTGTAGTACTGTTGAGTTGGGCAATGGTCTCTATGCATGAGTTTATGAATGAGATAAAATTAGTAGTATTGAGCAAAGTTAGCAGGTCAAAAGCTCAGGGGGATAGTACTGCATATTCCCTACCGGTAGCATCTTCGGTTTGAGGATGTTACATCTAATTTAACTTTTTGAGAAAAAATTCATTTGTCAAAGGAATAGTCTATTTAAATACATCAATAATTAAGGAAATAAGACATATCTCATATGTCTCTGCAGTTGGCAATCTCATGTATGTTATGATATGCACGAGATCGAATATCTACTATACAATGGGAGTGGTCAGTAGAATTTAGTCCAACCCATGATTAGATCATTAGGTGGCTATGAAGCATATTCTCAAGTCTATTAAGAGAATAAGAAACTATATGCTTATATATTCTAGTGAGGATTTGATCCTCAAAGGATATATTGATTCTTATTTCCAAATGGATGTGGAAGGAAATCAATGTCCGAATCAGTATTCATTCCAAGTGCTAGAGCTATGATTTGGAGGAGTAAAAATCAATCTTGCATTGTTGACTCCACCATTGAGGCTGAGTATGTATCACCATGTGAAGTAGCTAAAAAACAGTCTGGTTCCATAAATATTTGGGATATCTGGAAGTAGTTCCAGATATAGATAAACCACTCACCTTTATTACGATAATAGTGGTGTATGTTGGATAACATGACCCATAACGTCACTATTTGTAAGATCATAGTGTTGTTGTACAAAATTAACTATGTGACAAGGAAATTGCACTCTCATCATTTGTGATTAGAACACCTTAGAATATAAATGAAGAGAGGTCCCTATGATTAGTCCTGGATTTAGAATGATATGAGACAGTATCAGTCCACGAAGGATTAATCATTAAATATCCCTAGCCGGAGTATTATCGAGACTGGACATCTATAATGCGGAATAGGCTAGTATTGCACTTGTGCGCGTTGTGAGGGCACAACGGCATAGTTCTCATATATTTGGGTATTGGATACTCATGCAAGTGCGATAGGAGGTTGTGTTTCACCGATGGTACGGGATGTTAGACAGTTATGACCCATAGCGTCACTATTTTGTAAATGATATTGTATTATTGTACAAAATTAACTATGTAGTAATGAAATTGCCTTTTACCGTTTTGTAATTATTTACTTTGATATAAATGGTAAGAGTCCCTATGATTAGTTCCGGATTGTGATGATATGAGACGGTATCAATCCATAAAGGTTTAATCATTAAATATCCCTAGTCGTAGTATTATCGAGATTGGACATCGATAATGCGGAATAGACTAGTACTGCACTTGTGCATGTTGTGAGGGCACAACGACATAGTTCTCATATATTTAAGTATAGGATACTTATGCAAGTGCGGTAGGAGGTTGTGTTTTACCGATGGTACGGAAAACAGCTTCGCTCTGGATAGACCCCGCGGAATCCCATTGGTAGTATGTCTGCGTGTCTATGGGAGTCCGCTTCAGGGTAGGTGCATATGATCTTAAACTGAGACTTGCATCGCTAGTACTTACGACAATCGGTAAACTTTAGTTTTGGTGGTCCAGGGCTTTAACGGGTTCTGTGTACACCTCTTCTGGATTTATCGAGAATCGTAGTGTATTGGGTGTGATGTCAAGATGGAAGTATCACTTCAGACATATGGAGATGATGATCGCGAGGGATACAGAACTAGTACTCTATAATGGTTGCAACCATCGGGATAATATGACTAGGTCAGGATTATCCGATTCAAAGAGACTGGTTGCTTGATGTCCGATATGTGTATCGTACGGGGCAGACACATCTCCAGCCCCAGGCCTTACATGTGATCATCCGATACTGGTTCGATATACACTATACTCGGTATATACTACGCCTGTTATAGATCTTATATTCCAATAAGAATATTTCTGGAGAATTGGGTAGGCATGGCGTTTTGCTAGAGGCTAACCTTGTCTTGTAAATCGGTAAAAACGTAGTACTTGGTACGTACGTATTCAGATAATCTGACGGCCGTATTTACTGCCAACATATCCAGAGATCTCTTGGGTCGCTTCCCGAAGATTCACCAATGACGTATGATTCAAACTCGATTAATCTTGGATTAATTACGGAGAGACTTTATCTTGGATAAAGTACTATACATAGAGAGAGAACGATTAATTTGGAATTAATCGTAAAATTATTATATTCGATATAATAATCGAAATTCGATTTCGACGCGAAATTAAAATTAGATTTTAATTCGGGCAAACGAGTTAATTTAGAATTAATTCGTTAGCGACGTAAATAATAATTTCGCTAGGCGCAATTATTTATTTAAATTCGATTTAATTAACGTCGCGACGTAAGTTCGGTATTTCGGAAATATCGAACCCGAACGCGTGAGTGCACGTGGGCCCACTTTCATTTGGAAACGTGTGGGGCCCACATGACACATGTCATATTATGCATTATTTAATTCTAATGCATTGCATGGAGATAGTGTACAATGCACTCAATGGTTTTGCATGGAAATTGAGTGTTTGACACTCTAAGCCATTGCATGATTTGTGTCATAAGTTTATTATTAATTTAATAAATATTATGGCATAAATATAAATTGATTTTTTGTAACAAAAATCATTCAACTTTTCTCTCTCACATTGCCGAAACTTGCAAGCAGTTTTTGGCTCTCCTTTCTTCAATTTTTTTGTGGCAAGATTTGAAGAAGTTGTGCATTCAAAATCACAACAAAGGCTAGCACCTTCAAGGGATCATACATAGGTGATATGGGAAACTAATCCTTGAGCTTGGAAGGATCAAACTCGACTTGGAGTCCCTCTTTTCTTCTTGGCCGAGAGCTTCACTGCACAAGGGAGGAATTTCGCATTATCTTAGCATCCATTTTCAAGTATTGTGAGTATGATTCCGCCATACTTCAATCATGTATTTATATATTTTGCTTGTTCTTGTTGATCTTGGGGCTTGGTTATTTTTTCCAACTATGGTATCATTGAGCTTAAAGAGCATGCAAATATATTAGGATGTTATTTGGGGAAAATTGTATGAAGCATGATTTGATGAGTTTGCTTGATTAAATATGCTTAGATGTATGTTATTTAGATTATACATCATCAATTTCATGGAAAATAAATTGGATTAATTTTTCCAACCCAAATGAGGCTTGGCCGAATACATGCAAGCATATGGACTAGATGATTTTTTAATTTTAAGACATTAGATGACTTGAAACAATATGGAATGATGATTTGTAACTCGATTGGATTGAAAACGAAATCGGAACCATTTTAATCACCTTGGCCGAATGCTTGATGGAGGATTAGGGACTTGATTTTTTGATTAAATAATGTTGGACATATATTTAAGATAAAAATATGATTAATGGATTAATTTGATATTTTGGGAATATTGATTTAAAGGATTAATCATGATAATACACTTTAATTAATTAAGTTATAAAATTTGGAATTTTAAAATTTGGTTAGTTGGGCTTAATTTTGAATTGGGCCTAAAACTATTATATTTGGACATAATGGGCTTGGTTGGGCCAAGTAGATTTGGACCATTTGGATAGGATCCAAAATGGGCCTAAATCACACCATTTAAGCCCAAATGTAATAAATGGGCTTTTATGTTTAATTGGGCCTTATGGGCTTGATATTGATTTTATGGCATATGAGGGTGATTCCTTATTGGGCTTGGTAATTGGGTTTGACCCATACATTGACCAAAACCCAAGCCTAAAGAAATCAATTGAAAGCCCATCGGACTTTAATTAAACGGACATTAGATGTTAGTTGGGCTTTGAGACCCGATTGTATTAGATTTGGAATCTAAGTTATAAAAGCACAATAAAAGTGTAAATATTTAATTTAGAATTAAATAATAGGATTAGTATTGAATACGACTTAAATTGGATTTAACGAGTAGTTCGATATAATTCGTGAATTCATACTATAAGTATTTATTCTCAAATTGAGTTGGACTCGCGCAAATGCAAACAATTGTTTGAACATTGTATTGTCACCTAATTAAAGACTAATTAATTGGATTTGATTGGTTGTATAACATGCCTTGAATGAATGAATGTGGATGTGATGTATGAATAGTGTATATCGGATGGATATTAGAAGGGAAGGGTAATTTTAGAAATTATTGTAAATTTAGAATTTATAAATTGGACCTGCGTGTCCAGCCTTTCTCTTATTGTCTCTTTGTATTCTCTTCTCACCTAATTCCCCTCAATGTAAATGAGGTTTCTCTTATTGTATTATGTAATTGGGTAAGAGTAGAATAGTGCTAGCGGGGAGAGGAAAGGGAGTGATTTGTTCTAGGAACAAGTTGTTGTTCATATCCATCCGTATATCGCTATTACTTTACTTTACGCGCTTTATGATGTTTTAGAAGCATGCTTAAGGGTGTATGATGATGAGACCTAACAAAGATAAATTAATTGGTTGCCAATTACGCGAAAAATCCCTCAAACATATTAAGCGATTTTCCTTCCGTTGAATGATTCTTTCTCAAGATCCGAAATTGGCATTGGTTTGTTGGCCAAAGTCAAGACCTTTGTCAATTGAGGATGTGTTTGAATCATGAGAGTTTTGTTCCACATCGGTGTCCTGTCCAAGTTGTGATTTGTTGGCCAAAGTCAAGATCACTTCTTGTCCATCGACATTGATTACGAAACTTTCCTCGTCAATGGGTCCCGCTTAACTGGAATCATTAGGTTTGTTGTGCCAAAGCCAAGGCTTAGTTGATTCAGAGGAAATGGTTAGGAAAATGTATTGGATGCATTGACATATGTATATGTTTCGGACTTAGATGTCCACCTACCGGATCTAGGAATTGGATGGGATCCAATTGATCTTCGAGATCTACCTAGTTAAATATCATACAATTTGTTGGCCAAAGTCAAGGTTGTGTGTTATTTAACGGGATCCTAGCCCACTAGGAAATTGGATTTCCCGAGTACTCAACAGAGGGTTAGAGACTTGCAGAAAATAGTGGGAGGCTAGTATTGAATTTGCAATTATCGTTCAGATACTTAGCTTTACGCGCTTACACAACTTATTTCGTCAATATTTACACATTAGTTGGACTAATACAATGTTATTTTTTTTTATGTAACAGTTTGACTGTACCCACATATCGTTAACTAGATAATTAGATTATCGTAGTTAAGATGGCAAACAAAGGAAATGTCCGTGACATAATCATGGGTGATAATGTGTTCAAGGGCACCAACTTCGCCGACTGGGAAATGAACCTAAGGATAGTCCTTGGGGCGGAGGAGAGGATACTGTATACGATACAAAAACCTCTCGGGCCTAAGCCCACTGAGCCACTTGAGCTGGAGTTATGGAAAACTCACAGTGATGATTGTGACACGGCTCAGTCGATCATGCTTGCTTCAATGACTCAACACTTTCGCCGCCAGAATAGGGACTTGGATCCTTATAATATGATGGCAAGATTGCAAGATCTTCACCGCACTAATAAGCGGATGGCGAGGTACGAGTTAGTGAAGAAAATCTTTCGCTCCCGTATGACTGATGGTAGTTCTGTTGAGGTCCATGGGACTCAAATGATAGCCGATATTGATGAATTGGCTAATATGGGTATAGTCTTGGAGGCTGAGCTGTCTATAGATGTACTTCTACAGTCACTACCCGATACTTGGAAACAGATTGTCATCAACTACAAATTGATGAATTCGGATGATACTCTTGGAGAGTTATTATCGATTCTCAAGGAGTCAGAGAAAGAGCTTCTGAAAGGCAACAAGCGCGAGGCGCACTTTGCATCAACATCTCAAACGCCGAAAGCTGGGCTCAAGGCAACTGGGGGTGTTAAGAAGAAAAAGCATAGAAACAAAGGCAAGGCCAAGTCAACAAAGGCTTCTGGGAAGCCAAGGGACAAGTCTCAAGATGTTTGCCTGAAATGCGGCAAGAAAGGTCACTGGAAGCGTGACTGCCGCATGAACAAGGGACACAAGGAGGACATACAGGCGGGCAAGGCACGGCCTCAGGTATGTTTGTTATTGAGATATGAACTATGATATTCTAGTCTTAATAAAAATTGGATTTTTTATTCTGGCTGTGGTTCTCATATTTGTACTGATGTGCAGGATCTGCATGATAGCAGGAGACTGGCTTCGGGGGAGGTAGATCTACGAGTTGGAAATGGAACTTCTGTTGCTGTTTTGGCCGTAGGCACTTTTGTTTTGGAACTGCCCTCGGGGCATGTACTTAAACTAAATGACTGTTATTTTGTTCCTAGTTTAACTAGGAATATTATTTCTGTATCTTTGTTAACCCAGTATGGGTACACTTTTGTATTTAAAAACACACAGGTGTTATTTATATAAAGATGATGCAGAAATTTGCACTGCCGATGCAAATAATGGTCTTTATATTTTGAATATAAATAAATCTCCAAAACGTAAAATAACAAACAAAAGGCTCAAAATGAGTAATCCAAAGGAAGAAACTTATTTGTGGCATTGTCGTCTGGGACACATCAACAAGACTCGCATATCCACACTTTCGAAGAGTGGGTACTTGGACGGATTTGATCCAAATTCATATGACGTCTGCGAATCTTGTTTATTAGGCAAAATGCCTAAATCACCTTTTAGTGGTAAAGGTGAACGCGCCACTGAACTGTTAGCCCTCGTTCATAGTGACGTTTGTGGGCCCATGTCTAGCCAGGCTAGAGGTGGATATCGATACTTCGTAACCTTTACGGATGATGCATCGCGTTATGGTTATGTGTATCTAATGATGCACAAGTCGGAAACTTTTGAGAAATTCAAAGAGTTTCGACACGAAGTTTGAAAAACAAACAGGCAAGAGTATTAAGACATTACGGTCGGACCGTGGTGGCGAATACTTAAGTAATGAGTTTCAAGATTACTTGAAAGAATATGGTATTCTTTCACAATGGACTCCTCCTGGAACACCACAATTAAATGGTGTGTCTGAACGGAGAAACCGTACCTTGCTTGACATGGTAAGGTCGATGATGAGTCGCACTGAGCTACCTATATCCTTCTGGGGACATGCATTAGAAAGTGCAATTCTTATTTTGAATAGGGTTCCGTCAAAGTCTGTTGAACAGACTCCGTATGAGATATGGACAGGAAAGAAACCAGGTTTCTCATTCCTGAAGATTTGGGGTTGCTGGGCATACGTCAAACGTTTGGAAGGTACCAAACTTGAACCCAAATCAGATAAATGCCTATTTGTTGGATATCCTAGGGAAACCAAAGGATATTACTTCTATTACCCACAAGAGAACAAAGTATTTGTTGCTCTACATGCGGTTTTCCTTGAGAAGGAATTCCTAAATGCAGTGTTTAGTGGGAGGAAAGTAGAACTCGATGAAAGTCGTAGTGATACTGTTCCTGGCAATGAATCGAGAACGGAACATGAACAGTCCATCCAGGATGAGACTGAACCACAATCTTCAATTACACAAGGACTACGTAGGTCGGAGAGAGTCAGGGTAATACCTGAGAGGTATGGATTCCTGATCTCACCTCATGTAGATATTAATCTTATTGAGGATACTGAACCGGCTACGTATGAGGAAGCGATACAAGGTATCGAATCCACTTTATGGCAAGAGGCCATGAAGGCCGAAATGGATTCCATGTATACCAACCAAGTTTGGACACTAGTTGATGCACCAGAAGGCGTAAAGCCTATTGGATGCAAATGGGTCTTCAAGAAGAAGACCGACATGGATGGCAACGTACAAACGTACAAAGCTAGGCTCGTAGCGAAGGGGTATCGTCAACAACTTGGAGTTGATTATGACGAAACTTTCTCACCCGTTGCCATGATTAAATCCATTCGGATAATGCTTGCGATAGCTGCATATTACGATTACGAAATATGGCAGATGGACGTTAAAACCGCTTTCCTTAACGGAAACCTGTTGGAGGATGTTTATATGCAACAACCTGACGGTTTTATCGCACCAAGACTTGCAAACAAGGTTTGTAAGTTAAATCGGTCCATTTATGGACTGAAGCAAGCATCGAGGTCATGGAACCAACGTTTTGATGAGGTCATAAAAGAATATGATTTCATTCAAAACGTAGATGATCCTTGTGTATATAAGAAGGTTAGTGGGAGTGCACTGACTTTTATTGTCCTTTATGTCGACGATGTATTGCTTATAGGCAATGACATTCCCATGTTAACGTCGGTGAAAGCTTGGCTTTCATTGAAATTCTCCATGAAAGATCTGGGAGAAGCAGCTTTTATTCTAGGAATAAAGATCTACAGGGATAGATCTAGAAGGCTACTTGGACTCTCCCAGAGTACATATATTGATAAAGTGTTGAAGAGATTCAACATGGATCAGTCCAAGAGGGGACTGTTGCCAACATCACATGGCGTCTATCTATCTAGGGACATGTGTCCTAAAACACAAGATGAGAGAGACAACATGAGTCGGACTCCGTTCGCCTCGGCAGTTGGATCGATCATGTATGCCATGATATGTACACGACCTGATGTGTCCTATGCTTTGAGCATGTGTAGTCGATATCAGGCCGATCCAGGAAAGGATCACTGGATGGCGGTTAAGAGTATCCTTAGGTATCTTAAGAGAACTAAGGATGTTTTCTTAATCTATGGAGATGGAGAACTTGAGGTATCTGGGTATACCGATGCAAGTTTCCAAACCGACAGAGACGACTTCAAGTCGCAAACCGGGTACATATTTTTCTTGAATAACGGAGCAGTGAGCTGGAAATCTTCCAAGCAAGATACTGTTGCCGATTCAACAACTGAAGCGGAGTACATTGCAGCAGCTGAAGCAGCAAAGGAAGCGGTTTGGATCCGAAAATTCCTAGTTGGATTAGGAGTAGTTCCATTAGCAGCTGAGCCCGTTTTATTGTATTGTGACAATAGCGGGGCCATAGCGCAGGCTAAGGAACCAAGGTCTCATCAACGATCCAAACATGTTCTTCGACGATTCCATCTGATTCGAGAGATCATACATCGTGGCGATGTGAAGATCGAAAAGATCGCATCAGAGGACAACATTGCAGATCCGCTGACGAAAATAATTCCTCGGGAAAAGTTTGAGCGACACATACATAGTTCAGGTATTAGATGCTTGAGTGACTGGCTATAGGCCAAGTGGGAGATTGTTAGACAGTTATGACCCATAGCGTCACTATTTTGTAAATGATATTGTATTATTGTACAAAATTAACTATGTAGTAATGAAATTGCCTTTTACCGTTTTGTAATTTATTTACTTTGATATAAATGGTAAGAGTCCCTATGATTAGTTCCGGATTGTGATGATATGAGACGGTATCAATCCATAAAGGTTTAATCATTAAATATCCCTAGTCGTAGTATTATCGAGATTGGACATCGATAATGCGGAATAGACTAGTACTGCACTTGTGCATGTTGTGAGGGCACAACGGCATAGTTCTCATATATTTAAGTATAGGATACTTATGCAAGTGCGGTAGGAGGTTGTGTTTTACCGATGGTACGGAAAACAGCTTCGCTCTGGATAGACCCCGCGGAATCCCATTGGTAGTATGTCTGCGTGTCTGGGAGTCCGCTTCAGGGTAGGTGCATATGATCTTAACCTGAGACTTGCATCGCTAGTACTTACGACAATCGGTAAACTTTAGTTTTGGTGGTCCAGGGCTTTAACGGGTTCTGTGTACACCTCTTCTGGATTTATCGAGAATCGTAGTGTATTGGGTGTGATGTCAAGATGGAAGTATCACTTCAGACATATGGAGATGATGATCGCGAGGGATACAGAACTAGTACTCTCTAATGGTTGCAACCATCGGGATAATATGACTAGGTCAGGATTATCCGATTCAAAGAGACTGGTTGCTTGATGTCCGATATGTGTATCGTACGGGGCAGACACATCTCCAGCCCCAGGCCTTACATGTGATCATCCGATACTGGTTCGATATACACTATACTACGGTATACTACGCCTGTTATAGATCTTATATTCCAATAAGAATATTTCTGGAGAATTGGGTAGGCATGGCGTTTTGCTAGAGGCTAACCTTGTCTTGTAAATCGGTAAAAACGTAGTACTTGGTACGTACGTATTCAGATAATCTGACGGCCGTATTTACTGCCAACATATCCAGAGATCTCTTGGGTCGCTTCCCGAAGATTCACCAATGACGTATGATTCAAACTCGATTAATCTTGGATTAATTACGGAGAGACTTTATCTTGGATAAAGTACTATACATAGAGAGAGAACGATTAATTTGGAATTAATCGTAAAATTATTATATTCGATATAATAATCGAAATTCGATTTCGACGCGAAATTAAAATTAGATTTTAATTCGGGCAAACGAGTTAATTTAGAATTAATTCGTTAGCGACGTAAATAATAATTTCGCTAGGCGCAATTATTTATTTAAATTCGATTTAATTAACGTCGCGACGTAAGTTCGGTATTTCGGAAATATCGAACCCGAACGCGTGAGTGCACGTGGGCCCACTTTCATTTGGAAACGTGTGGGGCCCACATGACACATGTCATATATGCATTATTTAATTCTAATGCATTGCATGGAGATAGTGTACAATGCACTCAATGGTTTTGCATGGAAATTGAGTGTTTGACACTCTAAGCCATTGCATGATTTGTGTCATAATTTTATTATTAATTTAATAAATATTATGGCATAAAATATAATTGATTTTTTGTAACAAAAATCATTCAACTTTTTCTCTCACATTGCCGAAACTTGCAAGCAGTTTTTGGCTCTCTTTTCTTTAATTTTTGTGGCAAGATTTGAAGAAGTTGTGCATTCAAAATCACAACAAAGGCTAGCACCTTCAAGGGATCATACATAGGTGATATGGGAAACTAATCCTTGAGCTTGGAAGGATCAAACTCGACTTGGAGTCCCTCTTTTCTTCTTGGCCGAAAGCTTCACTGCACAAGGGAGGAATTTCGCATCATCTAAGCATCCATTTTCAAGTATTGTGAGTATGATTCCGCCATACTTCAATTAATTCATTCATGTATATATATTTTGCTTGTTCTTGTTGATCTTGGGGCTTGGTTATTTTTTCCAACACGGGAAACAGCTTCGATCTGGATAGACCCCTCGGAATCCCATTGGTATTATGACTATGTGTCTATGGGAGGTCTTCAGTCGACATCAGGGTAGGTGTGTAGTCTTACCTGAGACTGGCACCGCTAATGCTTACGACAATCAGTATACGTGTTGTTGAGGTCGTCTAGGACTCTAACCGGTTCTGTGTACGCAATGCTGGGTATATTGAGAATCGTAGAGTATGGGTGTGTAATGTCAAGACGGAAGTATCACTCAGTCATAGTGGAGATGATGTCAAGCAGGAGGATACCGGTATTAGTGTGTTTCTTAAGTGCTGGCCGGCCATCGGGATTAATGACAAGGTCATGTATAATCCGATTATAGAGACTAGTACCAGACATCCGATATGTGCTTCGGACGGGGCAGACACTTATCCAGCCCAGCACCTTTAGCACGTGACTATCCGTACTGGGCCGATGATAACGATACTTGGTATATATGCTTGATATAGATCTTAAATATTCTTAGAGAATATGACAGGAGAATTGGATAGACTTCGTGCTTTGCTAGAAGCCGATATTGTCTCGTAAATCGGTAGAACGTAGTACCTGGTACGTACGTGATTCGGATATTAACCCCGACGACCGTATTTACTGCGACTTATCCGGACAGGGAGATTTCATGGGTCGCTTCCCAAAATCCACCGATGACGACCACAACTCGCACTCTTATATAATCTGGGATTATATAGAAGGAGAGAAAATTAATCTAGGATTAATTACCGAGATTTTATCTAGGATAAAATATCATCTAGAGAGAGTAAACGTTAATTTGGATTAATCGATAAATTAAATATTCGATATATAAACGAAATTGGATTTCGACGCAGAATTAAAATTAGATTTTAATTCGGGCGAACGAATTAATTTAGAATTAATTCGTTAGCGACGTGGAATAGTGAATTCGCTAGGCGTAATCATCTAATTACGATGCAACGGAAAGTTTGTTAATTTGGAATTAGCGAACCGAGCCGAGTGTGATTGCGAGCGCATTCGTATTTCGAATCGAGTGCGGTAACGCAAGTCATTGTGATTAGATCACCTTAGATATATAAATGAAGAGAGGTCCCTCGGATGATTAGTTCCTGGATTGAGAATGGTATGAGACAGTATCAGTCCACGAAAGATTAATCATTAAATATCCCTAGCCGGAGTATTATCGAGACTGGACATCTATAATGCGGAATAGGCTAGTATTGCACTTGTGCGCGTTGTGAGGGCACAACGGCATAGTTCTCATATATTTGGGTATTGGATACTCATGCAAGTGCGATAGGAGGTTGTTGTTTCCACCGATGGTACGGAAATAGCTTCGCTCTGGATAGACCCCTCGGAATCCCATTGGTATTATGACAAGTGTCTATGGGAGTCCGACATCAGGGTAGGTGTGTATAGTCGTAACTTTGATACTTGCACCGCTAAACTGCTTACGACAATCAGTATACTTTTGTTGAGGTCGTCTAGGACTCTAACCGGTTCTGTGTACGCCAATACTGGGTATATTGAGAATCGTAGAGTATTGGGTGTAATGTCAAGACGGAAGTATCACTCCAGTCATAGTGGAGATGATGTCACGCAGGATACGGTATTAGTGCTCTTAAGTGCTGGCCGGCCATCGGGATATTATGACAAGGTCATGTATATCCGATTATAGAGACTAGTTACCAGACATCCGATATGTGCTTCGGACGGGGGGCAGACACTTATCCAGCCCCAGCCCTAGCACGTGACTATCCGATACTGGGCCGATATACACGATACTTGGTATACTACGCTTGATATAGATCTTAAATATTCTTAGAGAATATGGCCGGAGAATTGGATAGACTTCGTGCTTTGCTAGAGCCGATATTGTCTCGTAAATCGGTAGTTAGAACGTAGTACTTGGTACGTACGTGATTCGGATATTCCGACGACCGTATTTACTACGGAATTATCCGGGGATCTCATGGGTCGCTTCCCAATAATCCACCGATGACGCACAACTCGCACTCTTATATAATCTGGGATTATATAGAAGGAGAGAAAATTAATCTAGGATTAATTACGAGAGATATTTTATCTAGGATAAAATATCGTCTAGAGAGAGATAACGATTAATTTGGAATTAATCGATAAATTAATATATTCGATATATTAAACGAAATTGGATTTCGACGCAGAATTAAAATTAGATTTTAATTCGGGCGAACGAATTAATTTAGAATTAATTCGTTAGCGACGTGAATAGTGAATTCGCTAGGCGTAATCATCTAATTACGACGCAACGGAAATTTCGTTAATTTGGAATTAGCGAACCCGAGCCCGAGTGTGATTGCGAGCGCATTCGTATTTCGAATTCGAGTGCGGTAACGTAAGTCACATCAAGCGTCAAATCATTCGTCACATCAAGCGTCAAATCAAATGTCACTTTGAGTGATGTGATTGATTGATGTGATTGATTGATTGAAAGACTTATGTCACTTTTATAAAGTGAAATGAATAGTTGATGTAAGTTGTTGGAATAGTTGTTGGCTTTTATTTGTTTGACTTTATAAAGCCAAATTCACATGAAATGCTTGTGAAATTCAAATGAGTGTATATAATACACAAATTTGGAAACCAAACTAACAACTCTCTCTCTCATTTTCTTTCTTCCAACTCACGCCCAAAGAGGCTGAAACACTCACTGGTTTTTCAAGGAAAAACCGTGAGCTTCAAGGGAAGCAAGAGTGGATTTTCATGGTGAAAATTCAAGTGCTAGCACACTTACGAGTCTTGCGAAGGTGGTAGGGAGGTTCACCCATGAGCCGGGATCCGTCCAACGAAGCTTGGAGCTCCGTTTTGCATCTCAAAGTTTCCGTTTTTGAAGGCAGTGGACTGCTGCAGTTTGGGCGTGAATGGCAGTGTGTTTTTAGCCTTCAATCGTCTTCAAATCGACTCAACCGATCGATGTGAGTATTCCGCAACTTCGTCGATATGTATTCGCAATGTTTTTCATGCTTATAATCGATCCGGGACCTTAATAGAAACCAACAGTGTAGTGGTGAACTCCAAAGAACTAATAAGCCATAAAAGAGTGAAGAATATAGATAAAAAAAATATATCATCTCATCAATGCGATAGTGTAAAGGGGAGACGTAATATAATGACACGAAATTTTATAGCTCAACCAAAGTCGTAACTTGGAAACTGAGATAAATTTCTCTGAGCATTAGCGGGAATTTTAGAGATGGATGAGTAGGCCCAAGGAAAATAAAGGCTCAAATTATAGGGACTAAGCCAACTATATCTTAAATGACCCAAACAAGCCCAATAAGAATGACAATTTTGACTAATCCCTTCAAATTCTAGAAAAATCTACATTTCTCAAGAATTGATTAACATTTACTAAATGTTTAAAAAATACAAAATGAAAAAGGGAGGAAAAGCAAGAAAAACCCCACAATTCTCCCCCTTGCCATGAACACCATGTTGGATAATTATGACCTATAGCATCACTATTTGTACAGAACATGGTGTTGTTGTACAAATTAACTATGTGACAAAGGAAATTGCTCTTTTATCATTTGTAATTGGATTACCTAGATATATAAATGATAAAAGTCCTTATGATTAGTTATGGATTAATAAGATATGAGACAGTATTAATCCACAAAGGTTTAATCATTAGATGTCCATAGTCGTAGTATTATCGAGACTGGACATCGATAATGCGGAATAAGCTAGTATTACATTTGTGCATGTTATGGAAGCGTAACGGCATAGTTCTCATATATTTGGGTATTTGATACTCATGCAAGTTGTAGGACACGGAAATCGACGATGATGTTCTAGGCTTGCGGCCTAGTTAGGAGTACGGAATAGCCCGCGGGGAACTAAACCGGAGAAATAACATAGAGTCGCCACCCGGTGTGAACCGGGAAAATGATTTAAGGTCGCACTCACCCCTCGCAAGGGAATACCTCAAACCACTGGGTTCGGAATGGTCCCTTACTTATGCCACTTGTAATGATTTGATTTGTGAAATATCTTAATCGAATCTACGCAACATATATATGCTCAAGAGTAACTTAGATCTAGTTCGCATTCATCAAACTAAATCCTATGTCTAAGTTTGCATGCTTTGAAAGTAAGTCATTATAACGGCAAGCATACAATTTCACACAATGAGCATGTTGAATCATCAAACACAAAGTAAAAATAATCAATCACTTAAGCACAAACGTAAACTAAATTCCTAATGCGAAAACAAATAACTAAATCATGCATAAAGAAATAACATAATCATACTTAAAAATAAATAACATACTAGACTAAATCATGTTTAAAAAATAAATAACCTACTAGACTAAATCATGCTCGAATACAAGGTTGGATGAAACGAAATACGTGTGTCTCTCAAGTGGTACGTGACATTGTATCCCGAGTGCAAACCGTAATATCGTCCATTCGGATTCGGCTATGGAATTTACGTTCGAGTTTCCATCCGATATACCGCAAGAGAGAACACATATTTCGTTCATCCGGAAATCACATCATGCACCAATCCACAATACTCACATGAAATAAAGTACTAAAATAAATAAAAATAAAAGATAATAAATAAAGAAGGTGCCCTTAGGTCTAACCTCTTTTTTCGTCTCTCGGAAACGCGGTACGCGGTTTTCGGAAGGGTCGATGCCCCGTAACTCCTCCGGTTCATTGGTTCAACGTCTTTCTTCGCTGTTTCACTATTTGGGCTGCTATTTTACTATGTTTTATGGCTGTTTCTGGTCGCGGTTTAGGCTTACTGTTTTGTGGTAATACGGGGCTGTTTTGGTTTGGGGTTTACGGGTTTTACGGGGTAGTTTTCTGGTGCAGTTTACGGTGGTGGACTGGGCAGTTTAGGGACTATTTTCACGATAAAATGGGGACTGTTTCATGTAGAATTTGGTCTAGTTTAGGTGTAGTTTCGGGACAGTTTTTTAGGCATGAACTGAGGCAGTTTACTGGGCTTTATGGCATCAATTGGGGCTGTTTTTGAAGGGGATTTAACGTGGCTTGCTGGCTATTGTGAGGAACGTGAGAAGTGGACAGATTTGTGAGGTTGAGGGTGCGTGAGTGGTTGCTACTGATGGAGGGTGCGTGAGTGGCTGCTGTTGGTTTCTATAATATGTCCCAAGGAAAGATTAAGCATTTGAAATACAATAAATGAATATATATTTAACTTTGAAGTATGGCGGAATCATACTTACAATGCTTTGTTGATGAAGAAAATCAAACCAAAATGGAAGCTCCAAGTGTTGATTGATTCGGCCAAGAGGAGAAGAAGGTGGAAAGCTCCAAGCTTTGTGAATTCCTTGCTCTATGATGGTTTCCCTATCACCTCTTTTGATCCCTTGAAGGTGCTAGCCTTGCATGTGAGGAGATGTTCCAAACAACCACACTATCTTCAAGCTTTTGGCAACCAAAATGAAGAAGATGAAGACCAAAAAACTGCATGCAGTTTTCGGCAATGTGAGAGAGAAGAGAGATTTTTCTTTTGTTCTCAATGATTTTTGATACCAAAAATCAATTTATATTTATGCCATAATATTTATTAAATAATAATAAATCTATGACACAAGCCATGCAAAGGCTTAGAGTGTCAAACACTCAAATTCCATGCATAACATTTGAGTGTATTATACACTATCACCATGCAATGCATTATCAATAAAATAATACATATAATGACATGTGTCATGTGGGCCCCACACGTTTCCAAATGAAAGTGGGCCCACGTGCACTCACGCGTTCGGGTTCGATATTTCCGAAATACCGAACTTGCGTCGCGACGTTAATTAAATCGAATTTAAATAAATAATCGCGCCTAGCGAAATTATTATTTACGTCGCTAACGAATTAATTCTAAATTAACTCGTATGCCCGAATTAAAATCTAATTTTAATTTCGCGTCGAAATCGAATTTCAATTATTATATCGAATATAATAATTTTACTGATTAATTCCAAATTAATCGTTCTCTCTCTCTAAATAAGGCACTTTATCCGAGATAAAGTTTCTCCGCAATTAATCCAAGATTAATTAAGTTCGAATCAAATATCATAGGTGAATCTTCAGGAAGCGACCCAAGAGATCTCCGGATATGTTGGCAGTAAATACGGTCGGCGTATAATCCGAACACGCACGTACCTCGTACTACGTTCTTACCGATTCACAAGACAAGGTTGGCTTCTAGCAAAGCGCCATGCCTACCCAATTCTCCAGAAATATTCTTATAGGAATATAAGATCTATATCAAGCGTAGTATACCGTAGTATTGCGTACATCGATCCAGTATCGGATGATCACATGCTAGGCCTAGGGCTGGAGATGTGTCTGCCCCGTACGAAACATATATCGGACATCAAGCAACTAGTCTCTTTAAATCGGACAATCCTGACCTAGTCATATTGTCCCGACGGTTGCAAACTTTTATAGAGTACTAGTTCTGTGTCCAGCGTGATCATCACCTCCATATGTCTGAAGCGATACTTCCATCTTGACATCACATCCAGTACACTACGATTCTCGATAAACCCAGAAGAGGTGTACACAGAACCGGTTAAGGTCCCCAACCACCAAAACCAAAGTTTACCGATTGTCGCAAGTACTAGCGATGTAAGTCTCAGGTTAAGACCATATACACCTACCCTGATGCGGCCTCCCATAGACACCTAGACATACTACCAATGGGATTCCGCGGGGTCTATCCAGAGCGAAGCTGTTTTCCGTACCATCGGTAAAACACAACCTCCTATCGCACTTGCATAAGTATCCAATACTTAAATATATGAGAACTATGATGTTGTGCCCTCACAACGTGCACAAGCGCAATACTAGCCTATTCCGCATTATCGATGTCCAGTCTCGATAATACTACGGCTAGGGATATTTAATGATTAAACCTTTATGGATTGATACTGTCTCATATCATCTCAATCCAGTACTAATCATATGGACTTTCGCCATTTATATATCAAAGTAAATAACATTTACAAAATGGCAAAAGGCAATTTCATTATTACATAGTTAATTTTGTACAATAATACAATATCATTTACAAACAGTGACGCTAGTGGACACAATGTCTAACAATCTCCCACTTGGCCTATAGCCAGTCACTCAAGCATCTAATACCCGAACTATGTATGTGTCGTTCAAAAACTTGCTGAAGAACAGCCTTCGTCAGCGGATCTGCAATGTTGTCATCTGATGTGACCTTCTCGACTTTTACATCGCCACGATGTATAATCTCCCGAATCAGATGGTAACGTCGAAGAACATGCTTGGACCGTTGATGAGACCTTGGTTCCTTAGCCTGTGCTATAGCCCCGTTATTGTCACAATACAATGGAACGGGCTCAGCTGCTAACGGAACTACTCCTAATCCGATTAGGAACTTTCGGATCCAAACTGCCTCCTTTGCTGCTTCAGATGCAGCGATGTACTCCGCTTCTATTGTTGAATCGGCAACAGTATCTTGCTTGGAAGATTTCCAGCTCACTGCTCCGTTATTCAAACAAAAAATGTACCCGGATTGCGACTGTAGTCATCCTTGTCGGTTTGGAAACTTGCATCGGTATACCCAGATACCGCAAGTTCTCCACCTCCATAAATTAAGAAAGCATCCTCCTAGTTTCGTTAAGATACTTAAGGATATTCTTAACTGCTATCAGTGACCTTAGCATGGGAATGTCATTGCCTATAAGCAATACGTCGTCGACATAAAGGACAATAAAAGTAAGTGCTCTCCCACTAACCTTCTTGTATACACAAGGGTCATCTACGTTTTGCACGAAATCATATTCTTTTATGATCTCATCAAAACGCTGATTCCATGACCGTGATGCTTGCTTCAATCCATAAATGGATCGATTTAACTTACAAACCTTGTTTGCAAGTCTAGGCGATAAAACAAACCGTCAGGCTGTTGCATATAAACATCCTCCAAAAGGTTTCCGTTAAGGAAAGCGGTTTTAACGTCCATCTGCCATATCTCGTAATCGAAATATGCAGCTATTGCAAGCATTATCCGAATGGATTTAATCATGGCAACGGGTGAGAAGGTTTCGTCATAATCAATACCATATTGTTGACGATACCCCTTCGCTACAAGCCTAGCTTTGTACGTTTGTACGTTGCCATCCATGTCGGTCTTCTTCTTGAAGATCCATCTGCATCCAATAGGCTTTATGCCTTCTGGTGCATCAACCAGTGTCCAAACTTGGTTGGCGTACATGGAATCCATCTCGGACTTCATGGCATCTTGCCATAAAGCGGAATCGATATTTTGTATCGCTTCCTCATACGTAGCCGGTTCATTATCCTCAATAAGATTAATATCTACATGAGGTGAGATCAGGAACCCATACCTCTCAGGTACTGTTCTGACTCTCTCCGACCTACGCGGTCCTTGTGTATGTGAAGTTTGTGGTACAGACTCATCCCGGACGGTCTGTTCTTGTTCCGTCGTTGATTCATTGCCAGGAACAGTATCACTACGATCTTCATCGAGTTCTACTTTCCTCCCACTTACCACTGCATTTATAAAATCCTTCTCAAGGAAAAATGCTTGTAGAGCAACAAATACTTTGTTCTCTTGTGGGTGATAGAAGTAATATCCTTTGGTTTCCCTAGGATATCCTACAAAAAGGCATTTATCAGTTTTGGGTTCAAGTTTGGTACTTTCCAAACGTTTAACATGTGCCCAGCATCCCCAAATCTTCAGGAAAGAGAAACCTGGTTTCCTTCCTGTCCATATCTCATAGGGAGTCTGTTCAACAGACTTCGACGGTACCTTATTCAAAATAAGTATAGCACTGTTTAATGCGTATCCCCAGAAGGATATTGGTAGCTCAGTGCGACTCATCATTGACCTTACCATGTCCAACAAGGTGCGGTTTCTCCGTTCGGACACACCGTTTAATTGCGGTGTTCCAGGAGGAGTCCACTGTGAAAGAATACCATATTCTTTCAAGTAATCTTGAAACTCATAACTTAAGTATTCGCCACCACGGTCTGACCGTAATGTCTTAATACTCTTCCCTGTTTGTTTTCTCACTTCGTGTCGAAACTCTTTGAATTTCTCAAAAGTTTCCGACTTGTGTCTCATAAGATACACATAACCGTAACGAGATGCATCATCTGTAAAGGTTACGAAGTAGTGAAATCCACCTCTAGCCTGGCTAGACATGGGCCCGCATACGTCAGTATGAACGAGAGCTAACAGTTCTGTGGCACGTTCACCTTTACCGCTAAAAGGTGATTTAGGCATTTTGCCTAAAAGACAAGATTCGCAGACGTCATATGAATTGGGATCAAATTCGTCCAAGTACCCACTCTTCGAAAGTGTGGATATGCGAGTCTTGTTAATGTGTCCTAGACGACAATGCCACATATAAGCTTCATCTTTTAGATTACTCCTTTTGAGCCTTTTGTTTGTCATTTTAGGAGATTCATTTATATTCAAAATATAAGACCGTTATTTGCAACAGCTGTGCAAATTTCTGCATCATTTTTATATAAATAACACCCAGTGTTTCTAAATACAAAAGTGTAACCCTGCTGGGTTAACAAGGATACAGATATAATATTCCTAGTTAAACTAGGTACAAAATAACAGTTCAAAAGTTTAAGTACATGCCCTGAGGGCAGTTCTAAAACAAAAGTCCCTACGGCCAAAACAGCAACTGGTGTTCCGTTTCCGACCCGTAGATCCATCTCCCCTGACGCCAGCATCCTGCTATCATGCAGATCCTGCACATCAGTACAAATATGAGCACCACAACCAGAATCAAAAATCCAATTTTTAAAACTAGAAGTATTCATATTTATCTCAATAACAAACATACCAGAGGCGATAGCCTTGCCAGCCTTGATATCCTCCCTCTGCACAATGCTCATTTGGCAGTCACGTTTCCAGTGACCCCTCTTGCGCCGCAGTTAGGCAGATGTCGCGAGATTTGTCCTTTGGCTTCCTAGAAGCCACTGTCAACTTGCCTTTGCCCTTGTTCTTGAACTTCTTCTTCCTCGCACCTCCAATTGCCTTGGGCCTAGCCTTGGCGCATGAGAGGTCGATGCATAATGCGCCTCGCGCTTGCTCCCCTTTAGGAGTTCCCTTTCGGACTCCTTCAATACGGATAACAGCTCTCCAAGAGTGTCATCTGTATCCATCAACTTATAGTTGATTATGATTTGTTTCCAAGTATCAGGAAGTGACTGCAAGATCATATCTATAGTCAGCTCAGCCTCCAAGACTATTCCCATATTGGCCAACTCATCAATATCGGCGATCATTTGAGTCCCGTGGGCCTCAACTGATGCGCCGTCTGTCATCCGGGAGCGGAAGAGTTTCCTTACTAGCTCGTACCTCTTCATCCGCTTATTGGTGCGGTGAAGATCACGCAATCTTGCCATCATGTTATAGGGATCCAAGTCCCTGTACTGGCGTCTGAAATGCTGGGTCATTGCAGCTAGCATAACTGACTGAGCTTGGTCACAATCGTCACTATGAGTCTTCCATAACTCTAGCTCCAGTGGCTCAGTGGGTTCAGGCGGGAGAGGTCTCTGAATAGTATACAGTATCCTCTCAGCCCCAAGCACTATCTTGAGGTTCATTTCCCAGTCGGCAAAGTTTGTCCCTTTGAAGACATTATCGCCCATGATTATGTCGCGGATATTACCTTTGCCAATCATCTTGACAACTATAGTCCAACTATAAAGTCAACGATGTTATGGGTACAGTCAAACTGTTACAAGTAAAATAACAATATATTAGTCCAACTAATTATTTAAAATATTGACGAAATAATTTTGAAAGACGCGTAAGGCTAAGTATCTGAATGAAATTGCAAATTCAATAATAGCCTCCCACTATTTTCTTCAAGTTTCTAACCCTCTGTAGAGAACTCGGGAAATCGAATTTCCTAGTGGGCTAGGATCCCGTTAAATAACACACAACCTTGACTTTGGCCAATAAAAATTGTATGCTATTTAACTTAGGTAGATCTCCATGATCAATTGGATCTCATCCAATTCCTAGATCCGGTTAGGTGGACATCCAAGTCCGAAACATATGTATAATGCCAATGTAACCATTACATTTTCCTAACCCTATCCTCCGAATCATTAGGCCTTGGCTTTGGCCAAAAACAAACCTAATGATTCCAGTTAAGCGGGACCCATTGACGAGGAAAGTTTCGTAATCAATGTCGTTGGACAAAAAGTGATCTTGACTTTGGCCAATAAAAATCACGATTTGGACAAGACACCGATATGCAACAAAACTCTCATGATTCAAGTACATCCTTGATTGACAAAGGTCTTGACTTTGGTCAAAAACAAACCAATGCCAACTTCGGATCTTGAACAAGAACCATTCAATGGAAGGATATCGCTTAATATAAATTGAGGGATTTTCGCGTAATTGGCAACCAATTTATTTATCTTTGTTAGGTCTCATCATCATACACCCTTAAGCATGCTTCTAAAACATCATAAAGCGCGTAAAGTAAATTAATAGTGATATGCGGATGGATATATAAACAACTTGTTCCTAGAACAAATCACTCCCTTTCCTCTCCCCGCTAGCACTATTCTACTACTACCCAATTACATAATACAATAAGAGAAACCTCATTTACATTGAGGGGAATTAGGTGAGAAGAGAATACAAAGAGATAAAGAGATAAGGCTGGACACGCAGGTCCAATTTATAAATTCCAATTTACAATAATTTCTAAAATTACCCTTTCCCTTCTAATCCATCCGATATACACTATTCATTCATCACATACATATATATTCAAACAAGACATGCTTTTACAACCAATCTAATCCAATTAATTAGTCTTTGTTTAAGTGATCATCCAATGTTCAAACAACGGTTTGATTTTGCGCGAGTCCAACTCGATTGAGAATAAGTACATAGGGTACGAATTCGCGAATTATATCGAACTACTTATTAAATCTAATTTAATTCGTATTCAATACTAATTCAATTATTTAATTCCAAATTAAATGTTTACACTTTTAATGTGCTTTAAAGACTTAGATTCTAAATCTAATCTTATTGGGCCTCAAAGCCCAACTAACATCCAATGTTTAATTTAATTCAAGTCAAATGGGCTTTCAATTGATTCATTAAGGCTTGGGCTTTGGTCAATGTGGGTCAAACCCAATTACCAAGCCCAATAAGGAATCACCCTTAAATGCCATAAAACCAATTTTAAGCCATAAGGCCCAATTAAATTATTAAAGCCCATTATATTATATTTGGACTTAATGGAGTGATTAGGCCCAAATTGGATCCAATCCTTTTGGCCCAAATCTACTTGGTCCAACCAAGCCCATTATGCCCAAATACAATATTAAAAGGCCAATTCACCAATTAAGCCCATTAATTAATTTTAATATTCCAAACATTAAAGTCCAATTAATTAAAGTGTAATACCAAGATTAATACATTAAACCAAATATTTCAAAAATACCCATTTAATTTATTAATCATGTATTGTTCAAAATAAATGTCCAACATTAATTTTAACAAAAAATCAACTCCTTTACATGTCCTTGTACATTCGGCCAAGGTGAGTTTTTTTGTGTCGATTTGTTTTTCAATCCGATTGAATTACTAATCTACGTCCCGTACACGTTCTAAGTCATCCAATGATCTTAAACACAAAAAATTCAATCCACTCCAAGTAGCAACACATTCGGCCAAGGCATGAATTTGGGGAAAAATCATCCAATGCATTTTTCATAAAATTGATTCCATGTAATATCATTCTATATACATGTAAGCATTCTTATTCATCAAATTCACAAGAACATGCTTCAACCAATTTACATACCATTCGGCCAAGGTTGAATTTTTGGGGAAAAATCATCCAATGCATTTTTCATAAAATTGATTCCATGTAACATCATTCTATATACATGCAAGCATTCTTATTCATCAAATTTCACAAGAACATGCTTCAATCAATTTCTTCATACCATTCGGCCAAGGTTAAATTTTTGGGGAAAAATCATCCAATGCATTTTTCATAAAATTGATTCCATGTAACATCATTCTATATACATGCATGCATTCTTATTCATCAAATTTCACAAGAACATGCTTCAACCAATTTTGTCAAATTTTAACCTAAAGTATTTCATGCTTAACCATGGCTCCATGATACCATTGTTGGTTTCTATAATATGTCCCAAGGAAAGATTAAGCATTTGAAATACAATAAATGATATATATTTAACTTTGAAGTATGGCGGAATCATACTTACAATGCTTTGTTTGTTGAAAGAAAATCAAACCAAAATGGAAGCTCCAAGTGTTGATTGATTCGGCCAAGAGGAGAAGAAGGTGGAAAGCTCCAAGCTTTGTGAATTCCTTGCTCTATGATGGTTTCCCTATCACCTCTTTTGATCCCTTGAAGGTGCTAGCCTTGCATGTGAGGAGATGTTCCAAACAACACACTATCTTCAAGCTTTTGGGAACCAAAATGAAGAAGATGAAGACCAAAAAACTGCATGCAGTTTTCGGCAATGTGAGAGAGAGAAGAGAGATTTTTCTTTTGTCTCAATGATTTTTGATACCAAAAATCAATTTATATTTATGCCATAATATTTATTAAATAATAATAAATCTATGACACAAGCCATGCAAGGCTTAGAGTGTCAAACACTCAAATTCCATGCATAACATTTGAGTGTATTATACACTATCACCATGCAATGATTATCAATAAAATAATACATATAATGACATGTGTCATGTGGGCCCCACACGTTTCCAAATGAAAGTGGGCCCACGTGCACTCACGCGTTCGGGTTCGATATTTCTGAAATACCGAACTTGCGTCGCGACGTTAATTAATTAAATCGAATTTAAATAAATAATCGCGCCTAGCGAAATTATTATTTACGTCGCTAACGAATTAATTCTAAATTAACTCGTATGCCCGAATTAAAATCTAATTTTAATTTCGCGTCGAAATCGAATTTCAATTATTATATCGAATATAATAATTTTACTGATTAATTCCAAATTAATCGTTCTCTCTCTCTAAATAAGGCACTTTATCCGAGATAAAGTTTCTCCGCAATTAATCCAAGATTAATTAAGTTCGAATCAAATATCATAGGTGAATCTTCGGGAAGCGACCCAAGAGATCTCCGGATATGTTGGCAGTAAATACGGTCGTCGGATAATCCGAACACGCACGTACCTCGTACTACGTTCTTACCGATTCACAAGACAAGGTTGGCTTCTAGCAAAGCGCCATGCCTACCCAATTCTCCAGAAATATTCTTATAGGAATATAAGATCTATATCAAGCGTAGTATACCGTAGTATTGCGTACATCGATCCAGTATCGGATGATCACATGCTAGGCCTAGGGCTGGAGATGTGTCTGCCCCGTACGAAACATATATCGGACATCAAGCAACTAGTCTCTTTAAATCGGACAATCCTGACCTAGTCATATTGTCCCGACGGTTACAACCTTTTATAGAGTACTAGTTCTGTGTCCTGCGTGATCATCACCTCCATATGTCTGAAGCGATACTTCCATCTTGACATCACATCCAGTACACTACGATTCTCGATAAACCCAGAAGAGGTGTACACAGAACCGGTTAAGGTCCCCAACCACCAAAACCAAAGTTTACCGATTGTCGCAAGTACTAGCGATGTAAGTCTCAGGTTAAGACCATATACACCTACCCTGATGCGGCCTCCCATAGACACCTAGACATACTACCAATGGGATTCCGCGGGGTCTATCCAGAGCGAAGCTGTTTTCCGTACCATCGGTAAAACACAACCTCCTATCGCACTTGCATAAGTATCCAATACTTAATATATGAGAACTATGTCGTTGTGCCCTCACAACGTGCACAAGCGCAATACTAGCCTATTCCGCATTATCGATGTCCAGTCTCGATAATACTACGGCTAGGGATATTTAATGATTAAACCTTTATGGATTGATACTGTCTCATATCATCTCAATCCAGTACTAATCATATGGACTTTCGCCATTTATATATCAAAGTAAATAACATTTACAAAATGGCAAAAGGCAATTTCATTATTACATAGTTAATTTTGTACAATAATACAATATCATTTACAAACAATGACGCTATGGGACACAATGTCTAACAGCTGCTACGTGAAGGAGGGTGCGTGAGTGGAGGGGCTATGAGTGGATGCGTGAATTGAGTGAGGGTTTGTGGTTACGTGGGCGACTTGCGTGTAGGCTATGTGGCGTGAGGCAGTGGGTTAATTTCTTTGTGTTTTTGCCGTGAGAATGAGTTAGGCTTTTGTGTGTTTTTTATGAATGAGCTTTGATGTTTCTTGTGTGAATATGCGTGAATGCTGGGCAGTTTGGGCTGCTGTTTTGTGGTATTTTGGGGCTGATTTATGGACTTTTTTTAGGCTGTTTAGAGGGGTGATTTTGGCGTGAAAGTGATGGGTTTTTTGGGGCTGTTTTGCGGCAATATAGGGGCTGTTTTGGGGCTAAGATTCACGATAATTGGAGGGTGCTTTGGTGTTGTTCTTGACGGCAATGGAGGGCTAATGGGGGATTGTGTTTTTTTGGTGATGGAGGGCAATTCTTTTGTTGGGCGTGAATCCTAGGGATTTTGGAGAGCTTGGGTGTGGATGCACTAGTCTTGAATGTGTTGGTTTAGGCTTATTTTTATAGGCAGAGGTTGGGGTTTACCTTATACGAATAGGGAAAGGATTTTGAGTAATTATGTGGGATATCTCTTAATTAGTATGTGATAAGGAAAATCTGTTTAATTAGGAAGGTAATTGGATTTTATTTGATTTCTTCTCTTTTGATTAGAGATATAATTTGATTTTATTTGATTTGATATTTTTTAATTAGGGAATGTTATTTAATGGAATTAGGAAAGCATTTGATGAGATTTGATTTGTATCTTTTAATTAAGGAATGTGATTTATCTCGATTTTAGCATGTGTTTAATGTGTATTTTTTTGTTATTTTGGTAGGCATGGGCGTGAATTAGGTGGTGTATGGGGGTGTGTTTTGGGTATTTTGGTGGGCTTGGTGTGGCTTGGTGATGTATGGGCTTGGTGTGTGGCTTGGTGTGAATTGTGGAGATTTTGGGCCAAGGCTAACAGTTAAAACATAGATCCAACAAGCGAACCTGCAGCTAGGCAAACGAATTAAGTCCAACAAAGTACTAATTTCTGACTTTTTCCTTCTGACGTCCGTTTCCTGCGACTTCCGCAACTTAAAAGGTAGTGCCTCCATATGAGACTCATCATCGGGACTTATATGCAAAAATGCAGTGCCTACACAAGTGTAATAGGAGGTTGTGTTTACCGATGGTACGGAAACAGCTTCGCTCTGGATAGACCCATCAGAATCCCATTGGTAGTATGACTATGTGTCTATGGGAATCCGAATCAGGGTAGGTGTATTTGGTATTAACCTGAGACTTGCATCGCTAATACTTGCGACAATCAATATACTTTGGTTTTGGTCATCCGGGGCTTTAACAGGTTCTGTGTACGCCTCTTCTGGGTATACTGAGAATTGTAGTGTATTGGGTGCGATGTCAAGATGGAGGTATCACTTCAGTCATATGGAGATGATGATCACGCAGGGATACAAAACTGGTACTCTAAGTGCTATAGTCATCAGGGAAGTATGACTAGGTCATAACTTTCCGATCATAAAGAGACTAGTTGCTAGTGATCCGATATATTCTTCGTATGGGGCAGACACAACTCCAGCCCCAGGCCTTGCATGTGACATCTGATACTGGATCGTAATACGCAATACTATGTATACTACGCCTGACAAAGATCATGTATTCCGTAGAAGGATATTTCTGGAGAATTGGGTAGGCACGGTGTTTTGCTATAAGCCAACCATGTCTTGTAAATTGGTAAGAACGTGGTACCCGGTACGCACGTATTCAGATAGTCCGATAACCGTATTTACTGCCAACATATCCAGGGATCTCTTGGGTCGCATCCCAAAGATTCACCGATGATATTTGACTCGAACAATATTAATCTGGGATTAATTATGAGAGAGAAAATTAATCTGGGATTAAATATCAAGAGAGAAAATTAATATGGGATTAATTACGGCAAGAATTAATCTGGGATTAATTATAAGAGAAAGAATTAATTTGGGATTAATTGCGTCGAGAATTTATCTGGGACTAAATTCGTCGAGATGAGAGAACGCGATTAATTTGGAATTAATAGCAAAGTAAATTTAATGGTAAAATTGGATTTTACTATTTAATTTATTTAATTGGGCTAAAATAATATATTAGATATATTAATTGAAATTAGATTTAAATGCGAATTTAAAATTGGATTTTAATTCATTCGAACGAATTAATTTGGAATTAATTCGTAAGCGACTTTAATAATAATTTTACGAGGAATAATTATTTAATTAAATTAGATTTAATTAGGTCGCAACGGAAAATTCGTTTAATCGGATTAAACGAACCCGAGCCCAAAGTGTGTTGTGTAAGCCAACCAAATTTTGAATTAAATGGGTGGGACCCATGACTTACATCAATTGTCAACAATTGATGTGAGTGGTTGGCAATGTAATAAATTGAATTTGATATACACCACACCTACCAAAATTACATAACACAATTAATAAATGAATTTTGAAAATTCTTATATTTATCTCCGTTTTTGGCCGAATGGCCTTAAAATGTACAAAAATGATACACATACATAAATTCTTACTTACAATTTCTGTATCTACAGTGAGAGAGGTGTAGAAATTGTAAGTAAGAGTTTATGTATGTATATCATTACTCTAAAATATATTTGGTCGAATGGCCTTAGAGGTCTCTTGGTCAAATGGCCACAAAAGTGAAATGAAAGAAATATATATATATAATATATATATATATATATATATATATATATATATATATATATATATTTTGCTCTCTTTTTTACTTTTAAAAGGCCACTGCTCTCTTTCCACTTCGGTGCCGTGTGGCCACTTCAAAGCAATTCATTTTTGTTTTTTTAAAAGGAACAAAAGCAGCTCCCCCCTTTTGGCGCATTTAATGACCGAATAATAAAGAGTAAATAGCTCTCTGGGTTGGCCGAATTGTTTTTGCTTTAGAAGTTGGCTGAATGGCCTATGCTTCTTTGATTGAGCCGATTGCTTCCCTCTCGGGCAAATTTGTTTCTCATTCGGAGATCAAATTTGTTCCATTTGTTCAAGCTAGCACTTATGAGGGTCAAATAAAGGTGATAGGGATACTCACCCATGAGCTTGGAAGCTTCAACATCCATAAAAATTTTGAACTCAACCGATCAATATAAGTCATCCGTAACTTATTTTTGATTTTTATTCACACACGAATCACGCTTAGAGATCCCATGGCATGTCTAGGACACTAACAATGGTATCAGAATGAGATCTAAGCATGATTTAATTTCTAGGATTTATAGACTTTAATTTGAGATTTTTGGCTTGGAGCTTGATTTTTCCTAAATTGATGATTTGGTTGAGTTTATATGATGTTGAATTAGATTTTATATCATTGGATTTGTGATAAATTGATTAGATCAAAAATCCCCAAAATCCATGCTTGGCCGAAAATTACCCTAGGAAGCTCATGGTTAATTTTTTGAATTAGACAATTGGATATGTTGATTCACATGAAATTGAATATTAATTGTTGATTTAATTATATTGAAATCAAAATTGGATGTTAAATTCATGTATTGCCGTGAGTGTGAAACATGTTGGATAGATTGATTGTGCTTTAATTTGTGTTGGACATAAATTAAAAATGTTAAGCATGATTAGTTAGATTAATTAGTGTTTTGGAAATACTAAATTAATTAATTAATTGTGTTAATTACACTTGAATTGAATTAATATGTAATTTGGAATAATGTATTAATTTAATTTATTGTATTTGGGCTAATGGGTTTGGTTGGGCCAAATTTTAGTCTTGGATCATATTTGGCCCTAAACCATTTCCATAAAGTCCAAAATATGACAATTAAGCCTTTAATAATTTAATTGGGCCTAATGGGCCAAAATTGATTCTATGGCATATGGTGATTCCTATTGGGCCTAGGCATTATGGGTTAGATCCATTTTGGCCAAAAGCCCAAGCCTAAAGAATTAATTAAAAGCTCATTGGTCTTTAATTAAATAGTATTGTATACTAATTGGGCCTTTGAGACCCATTAAGATTGGATTTGGAATCCAAGTCTTTAAGGCACATAAATAAGTGTAATTATTTAATTTGGAATTAAATATGAATTAGTATTGGATACAATTTAAATTGGATTTAAAATTATAGTTCGATATAATTCAATAATACTTACTTTGAGTATTTATTCTTAAACGAGTTTGACTCGAGCAAATCAAATCGTTGTATGAACATTGGATGGTCATTAATCAAAGATTAATTAATTGGATTAGATTGATTGAATAACATGCTTTGTGTGAATACTTGGATGTATGTATGAATAATGTATATCAGATGGATATTAGAAGGGTGAGGGCAATTTTGGAAATTATTGTAATAAATTTAGAATTTATTAAATTGGACCTGCGTGTCCAGCCTATTACTTCTTTTCTCATTGTATTTCTCTTCTCACCAATTTCCCTCAATGTAAATGAGGTTTCTTTAGAAGTATTATGTAATTGGGTAGAAGTAAGAATAGTGCTAGCGGGTGAGAGGAAATGGAGAGATTTGTTCTAGGAACAAATTGTATTATATATCCATCTGCATATCATTATTAATTTTATCGCGCCTTATTATGCTTTTAGAATGCATGCTTAAGGGTGTATGATGAGACCTAATCAAAGATAATAAATTGGTTACCAATTTACTCGAAAAACCCTCAACAAATATTAAGCGTTTTCCATCCATTGAGTGATTCATTCTCAAGATCCAAGATTGGCACTGGTTTGTTGGCAAAAGTCAAAACCTTTGTCCATTGCGGATGTGTTTGAATCATGAAGGCTTTGTTCCATATCGTACGCCTTGGGCAAGTTGTGATTTGTTGGCCAAAGTCAAGGTCACTTCTTGTTCATCGGCCTCGATTACGAAGCTTTCCCACTATCAATGGGTCCCGTTTAACTGGAATTATTAAGCTTATTGTGCCAAAGCCAAGGCTTAGTTGATTCAGAGGAAAAGGTTAGGAAATATATTGGATATATTGGCATATATATTATATATATGTTTCGGACTTGGAGGTCCACCTACATGATCTAGGAATTGGATGAGATCCAATTGATCTTAGAGATCTACCTAGTTAAGTATTATACAGCTTGTTGGTCAAAGTCAAGGTTGTGTGTTATTTAACGAAATCCTAACCCACTAGGACACTAGGTTTCCCGAGTACTCCACAGAGGGTTAGAGGCTCGCCGAAAAATAGTGGGAGACAAGTATTAAATTTGCAATTTCATTTAGATACTTGTCAATACACGCTCATTTTTTTTCATCATTAATTATTCATAAATATATTAGTTGGACTAATATTCAATTGTTGTTTTAATTTAACAGTTGGACTGTATTCAAACTAATTCATTTGTAGTTGGTTATATAATTAGATTATAGTAATCAATACATTTGAATGTAACCAATCAATTATAGTTGATTATAAAGTTAGACTATAGTAATCATTATATTCAATTGTACCCGAAATCGTTGATTGGATAGTTGGACTATAACAATCAAGATGACTGAAAGATTAGCGTCAAATGACATAATCCTGGGGAAAATATCTTTAACAGCTTTAATTTTCAGATTGGGAATAGAACTTCAGGATAGTCCTGGGAGCTGAGAAGTTATTCTATTTGATAGAGAAACCTCTCAAGCATGAGCCCAGAGTTGAGCGAATAGTAGAGCATGAGCTTAGGAAGACTCATTGTGATGATAACTTTAGTGCTCAATTCGTTATGCACAACCAGAGCTTCTTAAAAGGACATATCCAAGTTGTCTGCCTAAACTATGGCAAATGTGGTCACTCGAAGTGTGTCTGCCATATGGACAAGGCAGACATGAAGGAACTGAAGGCGAGACAAGGTTCCGGCTTCAAGAATGTTTGTTATAAACATGTCCACTACCAGTTTTAAAATTGGATTTTAATACTGGATGTGAAAAATACATAAATATGTAATGATGTGCAGAATCTGCTGGTTAGCGGGAGACTGGCTTCAGATGAGATCGACCTATGAGTCGGAAACAGGATGAGAGTCGCTGTTTTGGCCGTAGAAACCTAAGTTTTGGAACTGCCATTTGGGCATGTACTTAAATTAGGAGACTTTTATAAAGTATCTAGTTTGACTAGGAACATTATCTCTATATCTAGTTTAACCCATTGCGGGTATACCTTTATATTCCGAAACAACAGGTGTTTTTATTTATAAAGATGATATCGAGATATCTACATTAGATGTAAATAATGGTATATATATTTTGAATATAAATGAATCTCAATCATATAATAGGACAAACAAATAGCTCAAATTGAGTAATTCTAATGAGACTTATTTGAGGCATTGTCATCTGGGATCCATTAACAAGACTCGTATATCTACACTTTGGAAGAGTGGATACTAGGACGGATTTGATTCTAATTCAAATGATGTCTACGAATCTAGTTTATTAGGTAAAGTGCCTAAAACATCTTTTACTTGGTAAAATTGCAAGTGCCACCGATCTGTTAGCCATCGTTCATAGTGACGTGAGTGGGCCCGTGTCTAGCTAGGCTAGAGGTGGATATGAATACTTCGTAACCTTTACGGATGTGGCATCACGTTACGGTTATGTGTATCTTATGAAACACAAGTCAGAAACTTTTGATAAATTCAAAGAGTTTCGACACGAAGTAAGAAAACAGACCGGTAAAAGTATTAGAACATTGCGGTCAGACCATGATGGACATTACCTAAATAGATGAGTCGCTCTGAGCTACCAATTTCCTTCTGAGGATACACATTAAACAATGCAATACTTATTTTGAATAAGGTTCCATTAAAATCTGTTAGACAGACTTCATATTAGATATGAACAGGAAAGAAATCGAGTTTCTCATTCTTGATGATTTGGGAATGTTGGGCATACGTTTGGATGATACCAATTAGAACCCAAATCGGATAAGTGTCTATTTGTAATTGGTTGTCTTAGGGAAACCAAAGTATAATACTTAAACAACTCACAAGAGAACAATTCAATTGTTGCTCTCCATGTGGTTTTCCTAAGAGGAATTCTTATATGCAGTGGTAAGTGAGAGGAAAGTAAAACTCGATGAAAATCGGAGTAATACTGTTCCAGGCACCGAATCCTTTATGGAACACTAACAGTTCATCAAGGATGAAACTGTACCAATAATCTTCGAATACACAAGAACTACGTAGGTCGGAGAGAGTCAGAAAATAACCTGGGAGGTATGGGTTTCTGATCTCACCTCATGAAGATGTCAATCTTATTGAGGAAGACAAACCAGCTACTTATGAGGAAGTGATACAAGGTATCGACTCTTTTTATGGAAAAGTGCCATGAAATCCGAAATGGATTCCATGTATATCAACCAAGTTTGGATACTGGTTGATGTACCAGAAGACATTGTGCCTATTGGTACTATATATGTCTTTAAGGAAGACATACATGGATGGCAACATACAAATGTACACAGCTAGGCTTGTACAGAAAGGGTATCGTCAACGACATAGTGTCGACGACGATGAAACTCTTTCACCTGTTACCATGATTAAATCCATTTGGATAATGCTTGCTATAACTGCATATTTCATTTATGAAATATGACAGCTGGACGCCAAAACTGCTTTCCTTAACGGAAACCTTTTGGAGGATGTTTACAACATCCTGACGATTTTGTCGTGCCAAAACATGCAAACAAGGTTTGCAAGTTAAATCGATCCATTTATAGATTGAATCAAGCATTACGTTCTTGGAACCAGCGTTTTTATATAATCATAATGGTATATGATTTAATTCAAAACGAAGATGATTCTTGTGTATATAAGAAGGTTAATGGGAGCGCACTGACAATGATTATCCGATAAGTTGATGATGTATTACTTCTTAGCAATAATATTCCTATAATATAATCGGTAAAAGCTTGGCTTTCATTAAAATTCTCCATTGAATACCTGGGATGACATGAGTCCAACCACACCAGAGACATTACAGGATGCAGCTAACAACTTGGAGGAACCCATGTAGTTTCCAACAGGTCCAATCACATGCCAAAGAGCAAGGAAGATCAGAGAGGCCTTTGCGGGACTAGCTCAGAGTTATTTGACCAGTTGCAGCAACCAAGTCAAGTGCACACCAGAGACACATATGGGCATAACCAAAGAGGTCCCCAAGCTATTTCATTTGACCCAGATCAGCTCAGACTGAAGCATAGCAGAGCAGCTTCAGCACCAGCACCCTTTTGACCCTATTTGACCTATTTTGGGACTATGTTGAATTCAGCCAAATGGGGGCATTTTTGTCATTTGTGCTCGACATGTTGACTTTATTTATGATGTAATTAAGCTAGTTGACCCGTTCAATAGGGTTATTTATGCTTAGAACCTTGCTTATTGAGTAAGCACGTCAATTTACTATTTGATGTAAGCACCTCAAATTAGCTTAAGTTAGATTAGTTTCTAATCATTGTTTTAAGCTACTTTAGGTGGGAAAAGACTTTTGGGGACGTGCTTGAGTGAGAGCTTTAGGTAGTTTTTAGGTCTTTTGGTAATTTCACTTTAGGGACATTTTTGTCCATTCACACCTTTAGAGTTTCTCTTTGTAACCTATTTAAACTTTGTTTTCTTCTTCTTTGGAAGAACATACACGAAATTTTGAGAAACTTTGAAGCTTTTAAGCTTTGGCTATGGCTAAATTTCTTGTGAGGGAGGGATTCCCCTTTTCAAGTTCAAATTGACTTATCTAAGCTTGGCAACTTAGTGGCGTCTCCATTGCTAGCAAAATACAATCTGATTTCATGCTTGTGGTTATCATGGACGTGAGTTTCATGGTGGTTAGGGGCTGATCTTGGTTGGGTTTTGTTCCTACAAAATCAGTATTCAAAGTTCTTGGGGTTTTGAGAAAGATGCTTGAGGGTTTGCTTGGTTTCCAACCCAAGTGAGTTCTTGTCATTTGGTATCAGAGCTTAGGGTTCTGAGGTCTGATTTCCTATCCTTTGTGTTGTTTAATCTTGTATTCATCTTTTTTTTTTTTTTTGTTGATTTCGGCCATTAAGGAATTTGTCCTCAAGTTTCGGCCATTGGTGTTCTTGTGTGTTCTTTGTTGTTTCTTGCAGATTTGTGATCCTTGTTGCATGAATAACAATCTGTCCTTTATTAGCTTGTGCTAATTTTGAGTATTTCTTTGAGTTAATCTTTGGCTACTTAGGTCAAAATTGGGGCTTTTGTTTTATTTGCTTGAATCAAGTGTTTAGTTGTTAATTCTATGTTACTAGGACGTGTTTAACATTGTTATTAAGTTATTTGTTTCAAAAATCAAAAAAAAAAATGCATCAGGTCAGATTCGGCCAAGGAAGAACCATCACCACCATTGCTTTGTTCTTGCCATATGCATGTCACTTAGCTTGTTTTCAATAGGTATTGTTCATATCTACTTTGAGAAAATCAGATTGCACTTCATTACTCCTAGAATTTGCATGAACTAGCTTGTTTGCAATATTTGTGAAGTTGTTGCAATCTTGTGAAGCGTGAGGAAAACAAGTGTGTTTGAGTTCTGTGGTGAGACATTTGAGTTAATGAGTGTTGAAACAGAATGAAATGCTTATGGATTGATTAGGCCGTGACTTACTCTTGAAGTTTACTTATGCTTGTGTGTTAACTTTGTGAGATAAGTCTGGTTACTTTGTTACACATATTGCCGTGAGTAAGATGTTTGATGTACTTATGTTGATTCTCTATCCCCAGTGGAGTTGCCAGACTGTGGGACACAGAAACTGGACGACGCATGCTGTTCTAGGCTCGCGGCCTAGTCGGGAATACGGAGTAGCCACGGGGGACTAAACCGGAGAATAATGGAGTCGCCACCCAGTGTGAACCGGGAAAATGAGATTTAAGGCCGCACTCACGCCTCGCAAGGGAAGACCTCAAACCGTTGGGTTCGGAATGGTCCCTTACTTATTTCACTTGTAATGAAAGGATTTGTGTAATAATTTAATCAAGCTTAAGTAACACTTATCTCCAAGAGTATCATGCTTCTAAGTTCATATGCGCAAAAATAAAACTTACACCTCAATTTGGATATATCTTACATCTAAGATTGCATGCTTGAAAGTAAATCAAAGTAGCAACGAACTTACAACTTCATTGGCATATTGTATTCATGGAAACACAAGCACACACTAACCACGCAAGCACACACAAAAGCGAATCAAATAATGGCGAACATGTGATTTCATAGACATATCATACTTATACGTGCGGAAGCATAAACAAATAGCCATTACATGTCCATGTGTAAATAAAAGAGTCAACTAAGTACATAATGCAAAATACCATTAAGGATGCAATTAGGCATTGAAGTAAACATGCTATGACGTGGTGCAAAAGAAGATAACTAATATGGACACAAACACACATGTGAGCACTTTTCCAAGTGGTACGTAGAATTGTATCCCAAGTACAGACCGCACTACTATCCATTCGGAATCGGCTACGGAATTTATGTTTGGGTTTCCATCCGATATACCACAAGAAATAATACTCAAATGCTATCATGACATGGATATATGAATTGTAATACGTTAAACACATTGTACTCATACATGTGGGGAATACAGATGAACGACACCTACACAATCTTGCGTAATACAGAGAAGCAATCAGGTTCATCATACGAAGGGATAGCTACTAGGAACAATTATGTACGAAATCTGATGAAAAGGACTCAGTTCAGTGGGTGCGCGTTCGCGTAGCGTTCGAGAACGCGTTCGAACGGTAAACAGAAGGTTCGTGTTCGTATAGCGTTCGAGAACGCATTCGAACAGAGCCAGACCTGATGCATGAAACACTAAGAAAATGTGTGCGCGTTCGCGTAGCATTTGAGAACATGTTCGAACGGTAAACAGAAGGTTCGCGTTCGTATAACGTTCGAGAACGCGTTTGAACGGAACTAGACCTGATGCATGATGAAACTAAGAAAATGCGTGCGTGTTCGCGTAGCGTTCGAGAACGCGTTCGAACGGTAAACAAAAGGTTCACGTTCGTGTGACGTTTGAGAACTCATTCAAATGGAACCAGACCTGATGCATGCAACACATTTATAGACAAACAAATCAACAATGTGGGACCTCACGTATCCAATTGAACTCATCTCGCATCCAATCGAGTATACACCAATCGGCGCGGCAAAGCATCGTGGTAAAGGGTTTCAACCCCTCTAAATAGGGGACCTTTAATCCAACTTACTAAGCCCATGCGCTCGATCACATCATGCATATAAAAATAAAGACAATACATCGAAATTCGTATACCCGATTGAACACATCTTACATTCAACCGAATATACATTAATCGGCACGGCGAAGCATCATGGTAAAGGATTTTAACCCCTCCAAATAGGGGACCTTTAATCCGACTTACTAAGCCCATGCGCTCGATCGCATCATGCGTACAAAGAATAAAGACAATAATATCAAACTTAGTATGCCCAATTGAACATGTCTTACATTCAACCGAACACACATCAACCGGCGCGGCAAAGCATTGTGGTAAAGGGTTTTAGCCCTCCAAATAGGAGACCTTTAATCCAACTTAATAAGCCCATGCGCTCGATCGCATCATGCATACAAAGAATAAAGACAATAATATCAAACTTAGTATGCCCGATTGAACATATCGTACATTCAACCGAACACACATCAACCGGCACGGCAAAGCATCGTGGTAAAGGGTTTCAACCTCTCCAAATAGAGGACCTTTAATCCAACTTACTAAGCCCATGCGCTCAATCACATCATGCATAAACAAGTAACATGCGGAATTTAAATGACGAATAATAAATAAATCAAAGCAATATAAAACAAAAGAAAGTGACGTTTACTCAAGCGGTACGTGGAGTTGTATCCCGAGTACAGATCATACTACCATCCATTCGGAATCGGCTATGAAATTCATGTCCGGGTTTCCATCCGATATACCGCGAGAGTTGACACATCTTTCATTTTATTCCAAGGCCACAACATGCAATATTTCGTAATACATGCATATTTATCTACTCAAGGGCCACAACATGCATTTTAACATAATAATCATGCCAACAATACTCAATAAATAATAAAAATAAATTGAAAACGAGTGTGAAAAATACCCTCAGGTCTAACCTTTTTTGCCGATTTTCGGACTTGCGTTTCGCGGAGATCGGAAGGGTAAAAACTCCTCAACTTCTCCGGTTCACTGGTTTAGTGTCTTAGCTCACCGTTTTGCTGTTTTGCTTGCTGTTTGACCTCCGTTTTGCTGTTGTTTCCTATGTATTTTCTGGTTATTTTTTTAGTTCTTCAAAGCTACTATTTTTCTGTGTTTTTAGAGGTTTAAGGGCTGTGTTTTTCGGTTGTTTAAGGAGGCTTAGAGTGCATTTTTTTATATTAATGTTTTAAGGATTTTAGGGACTGTATGGGGCTGTGATTTTCGTTACTTGTGAGGACTGTTTTGGGGCTATATTTTTTGGTGATCTAAGGTGTTTATGGGGTGTAATTTTCGGTAATGGAGGGCTGCTTTATGGGGCTGGTTTCGGCTTGGTGAGTGGAGGAGATGAAGAGAATTATTCTTTACTTGTTATGGTGCTATTGCCGTGAATTGTAAGTGATTAGAGAGAGTTGGGCGTGAATTGAGAGAGAGGGAGAGGCTTGGTTTGGCTTTGTTTATATAGAGAAGGGCTAGGGCTTCTCCTTGTCTCACAAGGAAGGGATTTGATTTTGTGTTGAGCAAGGAAAGTCAAAGATTGGGGGGCAAGATTTGGTGAATTATGAAGGTTGAATATTTGATTTTCTTGATTTAGGAATACAATATTTTAATTGGTTAGGATTGATTTAATTAGGCATAACATCTCTTTAATTTTAGTATAATATTCGGATTAGGAAGTTACAATATTTTAATTTGGTGTAATTATATTTTATGTTTTATTTAATTGGTAATGGTTTAATTATTTTATTTAATTCAATGTTTAATTTAATTAATATTTGATTTAATTTGGGTGTATTTAAGGGCCTTGGGCGTGTGGGCCTCTCTTGTGGGCTAGGTGTTGTGTTGGTTTAGGGAGTGATTTTAGGTGGGTGGCAAGGGTTTTAGGCCAAGGTTAAAGGTTTGCGGGTTTTTCTGGCCAAAGGTGCTCTAAACGGAGGTCCAACAGTGAGCTTGACGCTAAAAACGAATGAACAAGGATCTAATGAAATACCGATTCCCTTTCGACGACCGTTCCCATAATATACTTAACTAAAAAGGTAGTGCCTCCAATTGAGACCATCATCGGGTTTCACATGTAAAAATGCAATGCATACAGTCGCCCCACTTTGATGGGACTTGTGCAATGTGTGACTTTGAACAATCCTATCAAAGTTATGCAATGCATTTTCACTTACCTGGCTCGTCTGCTGCCTCGAGCTGAGTTCGTGCTGCAGTGGACCTCGATCCTGTGACGCATCCCAATAACTGCAACCGACAACGGGGGAACCTCGACCCTGGGACGTATCCTGATACCACTGGAAATAAGGGCCTCGACCTAGAACAAATGATGTAGTGGGCCCTAGACCCTGGGATGCATCCCGGAACTACAACTGATGATGCAGTGGGCCCTCGACCCTGGGACGCATCCCGGAACTGCAACAGTCAATAGGGGTACCTCGACCCTGGGACGCATCCCAAAACTACTGACGATGTGGGCCTCGCCCTCAAGCTGATATGGCCCTCGGCCCCAAGCTGACATGGGCCTCGCCCCCAAGCTGATATGGGCCTCGCCCCCTGGGACTTATCCCCAAAAACTATTGATGTGGGCCTCGCCGCCTGGGACTCATCCCCAAGACTGAAACTTGCTGACGCTGCTTTGGCTCATTTCAGCCGCTTTCCGCCTTCTTTCTTCCTTTCTTTCTTCGAACCTGCGAACACAAAAAAAAACAAACACGAAGAGAATGCAATGTTACATGTATGCATGAATGATTTTCTTATTCCGTTGGCTTAGGTCTTCTGCCAATTCTCGTGGTGACTGCTCAGTCTTCTCTCCCTCAGGCAAAGTACTGTTTCAATCTGTCTACGTTGATCGGCTCGGTGAACTAGTTCCCTTCCAAGTTTGATAGCCTCACTAACTACTCCATTTCCCTTACTTTCTTTACTTTCTGCACTATGTAAGGTCCTTCCCGTTAGGTGTGAACTTTCCTCTTGGATCTATCGTCGACGGCCTTGATTGCTTAAGTACCAAATCACCCTTTCTGATCTTGGTGGGGCATACTTTTTTGTTGAATGCTCGGGCTAATCTCTTCTGATATAACTACATGTGATACAAAGACTTCGTTCTCTTCTCATCCAGCAGTGCCAACTGATCAAACCTCTGTGCGGCCCATTCTTGTTCCGGTAATTCTGCCTCTGCTAATACCCTCATAGACTGTATTTCCACTTCTACTGGCAATACTGCTTCCATTCCATAGACCAAAGAATAAGGTGTGGCTCATGTTGTTGTTCTCACAGATGTTCTGTACCCCCACAAAGCATATGGTGGTTTCTCGGCCCATTCTCTGCAGTTCTCTGTCATCTTGGCTAAAATCGTCTTTATAGTCTTGTTGGCTGCCTCAACTGCCCCATTTGCATGCGGCCTGTACGGTGATAACTTGTGGTGGCCTATCCCGTATTTCTGCAACATTGCCTTCATCTCTCCTTGAAACTGAACTCCGTTGTCTTTCACTACATGATGCAGCATACCATACCGACAAATGAGGTTCCGAGCTATAAACTTTGCCATTTGTTTTGCTGTAACATTGCGGAATTATTCGGCTTCCACCCACTTCAAGAAGTAATCTACTGCCACTACTATGAAGTGGTGCCCATTCGATGCATTCGGTCGAATTTCTCCAATCATATCAATTCCTCATGCTGAGAAAGGACACGGCTCTGACAACCCGTGCAACTCTGTGTGCGGCAAGTGATTCAAATTACCATGTGCTTGACAATCATTACAGTGCTTTACCATCTTCGCACAGTCTGTTTCCATGGTTGACCAATAAAAACCTTGTCTCACTATCTTGCGGGACAGATTCAACCCGTTCATGTGCGGACCACATACCCCGGCGTGTATTTCTTCCATTACATGTTGAGCTTCTCTTTTCTCAAACACTTCAACTGAATATTGTTTGCTTGCCTCTTGTGCA
>SKCR01042478.1:0-103446 GCA_019454045.1 Zanthoxylum bungeanum
TTATTCTCAAGGAGATAAAGCCAAAGTTTGCAATAAGGCAAGTAGCGCAAGGCGTACTTTACATCGATATTCTAAAAACCCGAGGCTTGGCCAAAGGCTTCTGAAATGTTGAAAAGGGTAAAGGCAAAATCATTATAATCTTCTAGGAAGATAAATGACATATCCCAAAATGTCTGCCTAAATTGTGCAAACGGGATCGCGGAAGCGTGACTGCCATTTGGACAAAGCAGACATGAAGGAATTTAAGACGAGCAAGGCTCTGACTTCAAATATGTTTGTCATAAATTTTTTCACTACTAGTATTAAAATTGGATTTTAAATACTTAGTGTGATACATAAATATGTACTGATGTTCAGAATCTGCTACGAGCAGGAAACTGACTTCAGTTGAGATTAATCTGCGAATTGGAAATGGAACGAAAGTTGCTGTTTTAACCGTAACGATTAAATTTGGAATTTAAATCGTAAAAGGTTTGTTAATAAAATGTGATATTTAATTTGGAATTAAATAAACGAATTAATTTTAAATACAAATTGAATATGATTTAATTTTTTAGTTTAATTTAATTCAAGAATGCATACTTTGAGTATTTATTCGCAAAACGAGTTTGACTCGCGCAAAATCAAATCGTTGTTTGAACATCGGATGATCATTAATTATCAGATTAATTAATTTGATTAGATTGATTGATAACATGCTTGTGTGAATACATGGTTGCGATGCATGAATAGTGTATATCGGATGGATATTAGATGGGTGGGGCAATTTTAGAAATTGTTGTAATAAATTTGGAATTTATTAATTGGACCTGCGTGTCCAGCCTTATTACTTCCTTATTATTTGTATTTCTCTTCTAACCTATTCCCCTCAATGTAAATGAGGTTTCTTTAGAAGTGTAGTGTAACGGGTAGAAACAAATACTTGTGCTAACGGGAGATAGGAAAGGGAGAGATTTGATCTAGGATCAATGTGTTAAAGTATCCATCCGCATATCATTATTATTTTATTATACACGCTTTATTATGTATTTAGAATGCATGTTTAAGGGTGTATGATAATGAGACCTTAACAAAGAAAATAAATTGGTTGTCAATTTGCACTCGAAAAACCCACGCAAAATATTAAGCATTTTTCCTTCCATTTAGTGATTCTTACTCAAGATCTAAGACTGTCATTGGTTTGTTGGCCAAAGTCAAGACCTTTGTCCGTCGAGGATGTGTGTGAATCACGAAGGCTTTGTTCCATATTGGTGTCTTGTCCAAGTTGTGGTTTGTTGGCCAAAGTCAAGACCACTTCTTGTCCATCGACATTGATTACGAAGCTTTCCATGGTCAATGGGTCACGCTTAACTGGGATCACTAAGTTTGTTGTGCCAAAGCCAATGCTTAGTTGATTCAGAGGAAAAAGGTTAGGTAATATATTGGATGTATTGGCATATATAAGATATATGTTTCGGACTTGGATGTCCCCCTACTGGATCTAGGAATTGGATGGCATCCAATTGATCTTAGAGATCTACCTAATTAATTATCATACAATTTGTTGGCCAAAGTCAAGATTGTGTGATATTTAACGGGATCCTAGCCTACTAGGAAACACGGTTTCCCGAGTACTCGACAGAGGGTTAGAGGCTCGCCGAAAAATAGTGGGAGGCAAGAATTAAATTTGTAATATTCGTTTAATTACTTGCCATACGCGCTCAATCACAAATATCATTCGTCAAATAAATTAAATGTTAGTTGGACTAATATTTAAACGTTGTTTTAAAACAGTTGGACTGTATTCAAACTATTCATTTATAATTAATTATATAATTGGATTATAGTCATCAATGTACTTGATTTATTAAATTATAGTTGATTACATAGTTGGATTATAATAATCATTATAATAAATAGTACCGAAAATCGTTGATTAAATAGTTGGACTATTAGAATCAAGATAAAATTGAAAGATTGACATTTAAAACATGATCCTAGGGAAAATGTATTTAAATGGTTTAATTTTCAAATTAGGAATAAAATTTCAGGATGGTCCTAGAAACTAATAAGTTACTTTATTTGATAAAATAACATATGAGGCCTAAGCCCGGAGTTACGCAAATAGTAGAGCATGATCTTTGGAAGATTCATGTGATGATAACTTTAGTGCTTAATCTATTAAGCTTGTCAAATAGACTCCTTAATTTCTTTATCAGCAATAAGGATTAGATCCTTAAAGTATGATATTGAAATTGAAGGATCTTCATAAATCTATACTTAGATTTTAGAAGTACTAAATTGCAATAATAACTCTTGGAGAGTTCATGGTTATTCTCAAGGAGATAAAGCCAAAGTTTGCAATAAGGCAAGTAGCGCAAGGCGTACTTTACATCGATATTCTAAAAACCCGAGGCTTGGCCAAAGGCTTCTGAAATGTTGAAAAGGGTAAAGGCAAAATCATTATAATCTTCTAGGAAGATAAATGACATATCCCAAAATGTCTGCCTAAATTGTGCAAACGGTATCGCGGAAGCGTGACTTCCATTTGGACAAAGCAGACATGAAGGAATTTAAGACGAGCAAGGCTCTGACTTCAAATATGTTTGTCATAAATTGTTTCACTACTAGTATTAAAATTGGATTTTAAATACTTAGTCTGATACATAAATATGTACTGATGTTCAGAATCTGCTACGAGCAGGAAACTGACTTCAGTTGAGATTAATCTGCGAATTGGAAACGGAACGAAAGTCGCTGTTTTAACCGTAACGATTAAATTTGGAATTTAAATCTTAAAAGTTTTGTTAATAAAATGTGATATTTAATTTGGAATTAAATAAACGAATTAATTTTAAATACAAATTGAATATGATTTAATTTTTTAGTTTAATTTAATTCAATAATGCATACTTTGAGTATTTATTCGCAAAACGAGTTTGACTCGCGCAAAATCAAATCGTTGTTTGAACATTGGATGATCATTAATTATCAGATTAATTAATTTGATTAGATTGATTGATAACATGCTTGTGTGAATACATGGTTGCGATGCATGAATAGTGTATATCGGATGGATATTAGATGGGTGGGGCAATTTTAGAAATTGTTGTAATAAATTTGGAATTTATTAATTGGACCTGCGTGTCCAGCCTTTTTACTTCCTTATTATTTGTATTTATCTTCTCACCTATTCCCCTCAATGTAAATGAGGTTTCTTTAGAAGTGTAGTGTAACGGGTAGAAACAAATACTTGTGCTAGCGGGAGAGAGGAAAGGGAGAGATTTGATCTAGGATCAATGTGTTAAAGTATCCATCTGCATATCATTATTATTTTATTATACGCGCTTTATTATGTATTTAGAATTCATGTTTAAGGGTGTATGATGATGAGACCTTAACAAAGAAAATAAATTGGTTGCCAATTTGCACTCGAAAAACCCTCGCAAAATATTAAGCATTTTCCTTCCATTGAGTGATTCTTACTCAAGATCTAAGACTGGCATTGGTTTGTTGGCCAAAGTCAAGACCTCTGTCCGTCGAGGATGTGTGTGAATCACTAAGGCTTTGTTCCATATTGGTGTCTTGTCCAAGTTGTGGTTTGTTGGCCAAAGTCAAGACCACTCTTCTTGTCCATCGACATTGATTACGAAGCTTTCCATGGTCAATGGGTCACGCTTAACTGGGATCACTAAGTTTGTTGTGCCAAAGCCAATGCTTAGTTGATTTAGAGGAAAAAGGTTAGGTAATATATTAGATATATTGGCATATATAAGATATATGTTTCGGACTTGGATGTCCCCCTACTGGATCTAGGAATTGGATGGGATCCAATTGATCTTAGAGATCTACCTAATTAATTATCATACAATTTATTGGCCAAAGTCAAGATTGTGTGATATTTAACGGGATCCTAGCCCACTAGGAAACACGGTTTCTCGAGTACTCGACAGAGGGTTAGAGGCTCGCCGAAAAATAGTGGGAGGCAAGAATTAAATATGTAATATTCGTTTAATTACTTGCCATACGCGCTCAATCACAAATATCATTCGTCAAATAAATTAAATGTTAGTTGACTAATATTTAACGTTGTTTTAAAATAGTTGGACTGTATTCAAACTATTCATTTATAATTGATTATATAATTGGATTATAGTAATCGATGTATTTGATTTATTAAATTATAGTTGATTACATAGTTGGACTATAATAATCATTATAATAAATAGTACCGAAAATCGTTGATTAAATAGTTGGACTATTAGAATCAAGATAAAATTGAAAGATTGACATTTAAAACATGATCCTAGGGAAAATGTATTTAAATGGTTAATTTTCAAATTAGGAATAAAATTTCAGGATGATCCTAGAAACTAATAAGTTACTTTATTTGATAAAATAACATATTTGGCCTAAGCCCGGAGTTAAGCAAATAGTAGAGCGTGATCTTTGGAAGATTCATGTGATGATAACTTTAGTGTTTAATCCATTAAGCTTGTCAAATAAACTCCTTAATTTCTTTATCAGAACTAAGGATTAGATCCTTAAAGTATGATATTGAAATTGAAGGATCTTCATAAATCTATTCTTAGATTTTAGAAGTACTAAATTGCAATAATAACACTTGGAGTGTTAATGGTTATTCTCAAGGAGATAAAGCCAAAGTTTGCAATAAGGCAAGTAGCGCAAGGCGTACTTTACATCGATATTCTAGAAACCCGAGGCTTGGCCAAAGGCTTTTGAAATTTTGAAAAGGACAAAGGCAAAATCATTATAATCTTCTAGGAAGATAAATGACATATCCCAAAATGTCTGCCTAAATTGTGCAAACGGGATCGCGGAAGCGTGACTGCCATTTGGACAAAGCAGACATGAAGGAATTGAAGACGAGCAAGGCTCTTACTTCAAATATGTTTGTCATAAATTTTTTCACTACTAGTATTAAAATTGGATTTTAAATACTTAGTGTGATACATTAATTTGTACTGATGTTCAGAATCTGCTATGAGCAGGATACTGACTTCAGTTGAGATTAATCTGCGAATTGGAAACGGAACGAAAGTCGCTTTTTTAACCGTAACGATTAAATTTTGAATTTAAATCGTAAAAGGTTTGTTAATAAAATGTGATATTTAATTTGGAATTAAATAAACGAATTAATTTTAAATACAAATTGAATATGATTTAATTTTGTAGTTTAATTTAATTCAAGAATTCATACTTTGAGTATTTATTCGCAAAACGAGTTTGACTCGCGCAAAATCAAATCGTTGTTTGAACATTGGATGATCATTAATTATCAGATTAATTAATTTGATTAGATTGATTGATAACATGCTTGTGTGAATACATGGTTACGATGCATGAATAGTGTAATACGGATGGATATTTGATGGGTGGGGCAATTTTAGAAATTATTGTAATAAATTTGGAATTTATTAATTGGACCTGCGTGTCCAGCCTTATTACTTCCTTATTATTTGTATTTCTCTTCTCACCTATTCCCCTCAATGTAAATGAGGTTTCTTTAGAAGTGTAGTGTAACGGGTAGAAACAAATACTTGTGCTAACGGGAGAGAGGAAATGGAGAGATTTGATCTAGGATCAATGTGTTAAAGTATCCATCTGCATATCATTATTATTTTATTATACGCGCTTTATTATGTATTTAGAATGCATGTTTAAGGGTGTATGATAATGAGACCTTAACAAAGAAAATAAATTGGTTGCCAATTTGCACTCGAAAAACTCTCGCAAAATATTAAGCATTTTTCCTTCCATTGAGTGATTCTTACTCAAGATCTAAGACTGGCATTGGTTTGTCGGCCAAAGTCAAGACCTTTGTCCATCGAGGATGTGTGTGAATCACGAATGCTTTGTTCCATATTGGTGTCTTGTCCAAGTTGTGGTTTGTTGGCCAAAGTCAAGACCACTTCTTGTCCGTCGACATTGATTACGAAGCTTTCCATGGTCAATGGGTCACACTTAACTGGTATCACTAAGTTTGTCGTGCCAGAGCCAAGGCTTAGTTGGTTCAGAGGAAAAAGGTTAAGTAATATATTGGATATATTGGCATATATACGATATATATTTCGGACTTGGATGTCCCCCTACTGGATCTAGGAATTGGATGGGATCCAATTGATCATAGAGATCTACCTAATTAATTATCATACAATTTGTTGGCCAAAGTCAAGATTGTGTGATATTTAACGGGATCCTAGCCCACTAGGAAACACGGTTTCCCGAGTACTCGACAGAGGGTTAGAGGCTCGCCGAAAAATAGTGGGAGGCAAGTATTAAATTTGTAATATTCGTTTAATTACTTGCCATACGCGCTCAATCACAAATATCATTCGTCAAATAAATTAAATGTTAGTTGGACTAATATTTAAACGTTGTTTTAAAACAGTTGGACTGTATTCAAACTATTCATTTATAATTGATTATATAATTGGATTATAGTAATCAATGTATTTGATTTATTAAATTATAGTTCATTACATAGTTGGACTATAATAATCATTATAATAAATAGTACCGAAAATTGTTGATTAAATAGTTGGACTATTAGAATCAAGATAAAATTGAAAGATTGACATTTAAAACATGATCTTAGGGAAAATGTATTTAAATGGTTTTATTTTCAAATTAGGAATAAAATTTCAGGATGGTCCTAGAAACTAATAAGTTACTTTATTTGATAAAATAACATATTAGGCCTAAGCCCGGAGTTACGCAAATAGTAGAGCATGATCTTTGGAAGATTCATGTGATGATAACTTTAGTGCTTAATCCATTAAGCTTGTCAAATAGACTCCTTAATTTCTTTATCAGAACTAAGGATTAGATCCTTAAATTAAGATATTGAAATTGAAGGATCTTCATAAATCTATACTTAGATTTTAGAAGTACTAAATTGCAATAATAACTCTTGGAGAGTTAATGGTTATTCTCAAGGAGATAAAGCCAAGTTTGCAATAAGGCAAGTAGCGCAAGGTGTACTTTACATCGATATTCTAGAAACCTAAGGCTTGGCCAAAGGCTTCTGAAATGTTGAAAAGGGCAAAGGCAAAATCATTATAATCTTCTAGGAAGATAAATGACATATCCCAAAATGTCTGCCTAAATTGTGCAAATGGGATCGCAGAAGCGTGACTGCCATTTGGACAAAACAGACATGAAGGAATTGAAGACGAGCAAGGCTCTGACTTCAAATATGTTTGTCATAAATTTTTTCACTACTAGTATTAAAATTGGATTTTAAATACTAAGTTTGATACATAAATATGTACTGATGTTCAGAATCTGCTATGAGCAGTCTACAGACTTCAGTTGAGATTAATCTGCGAATTGGAATCGGAACGAAAGTCGCTGTTTTAACCGTAACGATTAAATTTGGAATTTAAATCGTAAAAGGTTTGTTAATAAAATGTGATATTTAATTTGGAATTAAATAAATGAATTAATTTTAAATGCAAATTGAATATGATTTAATTTTGTAGTTTAATTTAATTCAAGAATTCATACTTTGAGCATTTATTCGCAAAACGAGTTTGACTCGCGCAAAATCAAATCGTTGTTTGAACATTGGATGATCATTAATTATCAGATTAATTAATTTGATTAGATTGATTGATAACATGCTTGTGTGAATACATGGTTTCGATGTATGAATATTGTATATCGGATGGATATTAGATGGGTGGGGCAATTTTAGAAATTGTTGTAATAAATTTGGAATTTATTAATTGGACCTGCGTGTCCAGCCTTATTACTTCCTTATTATTTGTATTTCTCTTCTCACCTATTCCCCTCAATGTAAATGAGGTTTCTTTAGAAGTGTAGTGTAACGGGTAGAAACAAATACTTGTGCTAACGGGAGAGAGGAAAGGAAGAGATTTGATCTAGGATCAATGTGTTAAAGTATCCATCTGCATATCATTATTATTTTATTATACGCGCTTTATTATGTATTTAGAATGCATGTTTAAGGGTGTATGATAATGAGACCTTAACAAAGAAAATAAATTGGTTGCCAATTTGCACTCGAAAAACCCTCGCAAAATATTAAGCATTTTTAATTCCATTGAGTGATTCTTACTCAAGATCTAATACTGGCATTGGTTTGTTGGCCAAAGTAGGACCTTTGTTCGTCGAGGATGTGTGTGAATCACGAAGGCTTTGTTCCATATTGGTGTCTTGTCCAAGTTGTGGTTTGTTGGCCAAAGTCAAGACCACTTCTTGTCCATCGACATTGATTACGAAGCTTTCCATGGTCAATGGGTCACGCTTAACTGGGATCACTAAGTTTGTTGTGCCAAAGCCAAGGCTTAGTTGATTCAGAGGAAAAGGTTAGGTAATATATTGGATATATTGGCATATATAAGAAATATTTTCGGACTTGGATGTCCCCCTACTGGATCTAGAAATTGGATGGGATCCAATTGATCTCAGAGATCTACCTAATTAATTATCATACAATTTGTTGGCCAAAGTCAAGATTGTGTGATATTTAACGGGATCCTAGCCCACTAGGAAACACGGTTTCCCGAGTACTCGACAGAGGGTTAGAGGCTCGCCGAAAAATAGTGGGAGGCAATAATTAAATTTGTAATATTCGTTTAATTACTTGCCATACGCGCTCAATCACAAATATCATTCGTCAAATAAATTAAATGTTAGTCGGACTAATATTTAACGTTGTTTTAAAACAGTTGGACTGTATTCAAACTATTCATTTATAATTGATTATATAATTGGATTATAGTAATCAATGTATTTGATTTATTAAATTATAGTTGATTACATAGTTGGACTATAATAATCATTATAATAAATAGTACCGAAAATCGTTGATTAAATAGTTGGACTATTAGAATCAAGATAAAATTGAAAGATTGACATTTAAAAATGATCCTAGGGAAAATGTATTTAAATGGTTTAATTTTCAAATTAGGAATAAAATTTCAGGATGGTCCTAGAAACAAATAAGTTACTTTATTTGATAAAATAACATATTAGGCCTAAGCCCGGAGTTAAGCAAATAGTAGAGCATGATCTTTGGAAGATTCATGTGATGATAACTTTAGTGCTTAATCCATTAAGCTTGTCAAATAGACTCCTTAATTTCTTTATCAGAACTAAGGATTAGATCCTTAAGTATGATATTGAAATTGAAGGATCTTCATAAATCTATACTTAGATTTTAGAAGTACTAAATTGCAATAATAACTCTTGGAGAGTTAATGGTTATTCTCAAGGATAAAGCCAAAGATTGCAATAAGGCAAGTAGTGCAAGGCGTACTTTACATCGATATTCTAGAAACCCGAGGCTTGGCCAAAGGCTTCTGAAATGTTGAAAAGGGCAAAGGCAAAATCATTATAATCTTCTAGGAAGATAAATGACAAATCCCAAAATGTCTGCCTAAATTGTGCAAACGGGATCGCGGAAGCGTGACTGCCATTTGGACAAAGTAGACATGAAGGAATTGAAGACGAGCAAGGCTCTGACTTCAAATATGTTTGTCATAAATTTTTTCACTACTAGTATTAAAATTGGATTTTAAATACTTAGTGTGATACATAAATATGTACTGATGTTCAGAATCTGCTATGAGCAGGATACTGACTTCAGTTGAGATTAATCTGCGAATTGGAAACGGAACGAAAGTCGCTGTTTTAACCGTAACGATTAAATTTGGAATTTAAATCTTAAAAGTTTTGTTAATAAAATGTGATATTTAATTTGGAATTAAATAAACGAATTAATTTTAAATACAAATTGAATATGATTTAATTTTGTAGTTTAATTTAACTCAAGAATTCATACTTTGAGTATTTATTCACAAAACGAGTTTGACTCGCGCAAAATCAAATCGTTGTTTGAACATTGGATGATCATTAATTATAAGATTAATTAATTTGATTAGATTGATTGATAACATGCTTGTGTGAATACATGGTTGGGATGCATGAATAGTGTATATCGGATGGATATTAGATGGGTGGGGCAATTTTAGAAATTGTTGTAATAAATTTGGAATTTATTAATTGGACCTGCGTGTCCAGCCTTATTACTTCCTTATTATTTGTATTTCTCTTCTCAACCTATTCCCCTCAATGTAAATGAGGTTTCTTTAGAAGTGTAGTTTAACGGGTAGAAACAAATACTTGTGCTAGAGGGAGAGAGGAAAGGGAGAGATTTGATCTAGGATCAATGTGTTAAAGTATACATCCGCATATCATTATTATTTTATTATACGCGCTTTATTATGTATTTAGAATGCATGTTTAAGGGTGTATGATAATGAGACCTTAACAAAGAAAATAAATTGGTTTCCAATTTGCACTCGAAAAACCCTCGCAAAATATTAAGCATTATTCCTTCCATTGAGTGATTCTTACTCAAGATCTAAGACTGGCATTGGTTTGTTGGCCAAAGTCAAGACCTTTGTCCGTCGAGGATGTGTGTTAATCACGAAGGCTTTGTTCCATATTGGTGTCTTGTCCAAGTTGTGGTTTTGGCCAAAGTCAAGACCACTTCTTGTCCATCGACATTGATTACGAAGCTTTCCATGGTCAATGGGTCACGCTTAACTGGGATCACTAAGTTTGTTGTGCCAAAGCCAAGGCTTAGTTGATTCAGAGGAAAAAGGTTAGGTAATATATTAGATATATTGGCATATATAAGATATATGTTTCGAACTTGGATGTCCCCCTACTGTATCTAGGAATTGGATGGGATCCAATTGATCTTAGAGATCTACCTAATTAATTATCATACAATTTGTTGGCCAAAGTCAAGATTGTGTGATATTTAACAGGATCCTAGCCCACTAGGAAACACGGTTTCCCGAGTACTCGACAGAGGGTTAGAGGCTCGCCGAAAAATAGTGGGAGGCAAGAATTAAATTTGTAATATTCGTTTAATTACTTGCCATACGCGCTCAATCACAAATATCATTCGTCAAATAAATTAAATGTTAGTTGGACTAATATTTAAACGTTGTTTTAAAACAGTTGGACTGTATTCAAACTATTCATTTATAATTGATTATATAATTGGATTATAGTAATCAATGTATTTGATTTATTAAATTATAGTTGATTACATAGTTGGACTATAATAATCATTATAATAAATAGTACCGAAAATCGTTGATTAATAGTTGGACTATTAGAATCAAGATAAAATTGAAAGATTGACATTTAAAACATGATCCTAGGGAAAATGTATTTAAATGGTTTAATTTTCAAATTAGGAATAAAATTTCAGGATGGTCCTAGAAACTAATAAGTTACTTTATTTGATAAAATAACATATTGGCCTAAGCCCGGAGTTAAGCAAATAGTAGAGCATGATCTTTGGAAGATTCATGTGATGATAACTTTAGTGCTTAATCCATTAAGCTTGTCAAATAGACTCCTTAATTTCTTTATCAGAACTAAGGATTAGATCCTTAAAGTATGATATTGAAATTGAAGGATCTTCATAAATCTATACTTAGATTTTAGAAGTACTAAATTGCAATAATAACTCTTGGAGAGTTAATGGTTATTCTCAAGGAGATAAAGCCAAAGTTTGCAATAAGGCAAGTAGCGCAAGGCGTACTTTACATCGATATTCTAGAAACCCGAGGCTTAGCCAAAGGCTTCTGAAATGTTGAAAAAGGTAATGGCAAAATCATTATAATCTTCTAGGAAGATAAATGAGATATCCCAAAATGTCTGCCTAAATTGTGGAAACGGGATCGCGGAAGCGTGACTGCCATTTGGACAAAGCAGACATGAAGGAATTGAAGACGAGCAAGGCTCTTACTTCAAATATGTTTGTCATAAATTTTTTCACTACTAGTATTAAAATTGGATTTTAAATACTTAGTGTGATACATTAATATGTACTGATGTTCAGAATCTGCTATGAGCAGGATACTGACTTCAGTTGAGATTAATCTGCGAATTGGAAACGGAACGAAAGTCGCTGTTTTAACCGTAACGATTAAATTTGGAATTTAAATCGTAAAAGGTTTGGTAATAAAATGTGATATTTAATTTGGAATTAAATAAATGAATTAATTTTAAATACAAATTGAATATGATTTAATTTTGTAGTTTAATTTAATTCAAGAATTCATACTTTGAGTATTTATTCGCAAATCGAGTTTGACTAGCGCAAAATCAAATCGTTGTTTGAACATTGGATGATCATTAATTATCAGATTAATTAATTTGATTAGATTGATTGATAACATGCTTGTGTGAATACATGGTTGCGATGCATGAATAGTGTATATCGGATGGATATTAGATGGGCGGGGCACTTTTAGAAATTGTTGTAATAAATTTGGAATTTATTAATTGGACCTGCGTGTCCAGCCTTATTACTTCCTTATTATTTGTATTTCTCTTCTCACCTATTCCCCTCAATGTAAATGAGGTTTCTTTAGACGTGTAATGTAACGGGTAGAAACAAATACTTGTGCTAGCGGGAGAGAGGAAAGGGAGAGATTTGATCTAGGATCAATGTGTTAAAGTATCCATCCGCATATCATTATTATTTTATTATATGCGCTTTATTATGTATTTAGAATGCATGTTTAAGGGTGTATGATAATTAGACCTTAACAAAGAAAATAAATTGGTTGCCAATTTGCACTCGAAAAACCCTCGCAAAATATTAAGCATTTTTCCTTCCATTGAGTGATTCTTACTCAAGATCTAAGACTGGCATTGGTTTGTTGGCCAAACTCAAGACCTTTGTCCGTCGAGGATGTGTGTTAATCACGAAGGCTTTGTTCCATATTGGTGTCTTGTCCAAGTTGTGGTTTTTTGGCCAAAGTCAAGACCACTTCTTGTCCATCGACATTGATTACGAAGCTTTCCATGGTCAATGGGTCACGCTTAACTGGGATCACTAAGTTTGTTGTGCCAAAGCCAAGGCTTAGTTGATTCAGAGTAAAAAAGGTTAGGTAATATATTGGAAATATTGGCATATATAAGATATATGTTTCGGACTTGGATGTCCCCCTACTAGATCTAGGAATTGGATGGGATCCAATTGATCTTAGAGATCTACCTAATTAATTATCATACAATTTGTTGGCCAAAGTCAAGATTGTGTGATATTTAACGGGATCCTAGCCCACTAGGAAACACGGTTTCCCGAGTACTCGACAGAGGGTTAGAGGCTCGCCGAAAAATAGTGGGAGGCAAGTATTAAATTTGTAATATTCGTTTAATTACTTGCCATACGCGCTCAATCACAAATATCATTCGTCAAATAAATTAAATGTTAGTTGGACTAATATTTAAACGTGGTTTTAAAACAGTTGGACTGTATTCAAACTATTCATTTATAATTGATTATATAATTGGATTATAGTAATCAATGTATTTGATTTATTAAATTATAGTTGATTACATAGTTGGACTATAATAATCATTATAATAAATAGTACCGAAAATCGTTGATTAATAGTTGGACTATTAGAATCAAGATAAAATTGAAAAGAAAGATTGACATTTAAAACATGATCCTATGGAAAATGTATTTAAATGGTTTAATTTTCAAATTAGGAATAAAATTTCAGGATGGTCCTAGAAACTAATAAGTTACTTTATTTGATAAAATAACATATTAGGCCTAAGCCCGGAGTTAAGCAAATAGTAGAGCATGATCTTTGGAAGATTCATGTGATGATAACTTTAGTGCTTAATCCATTAAGCTTGTCAAATAGACTCCTTAATTTCTTTATCAGAACTAAGGATTAGATCCTTAAAGTATGATATTGAAATTGAAGGATCTTCATAAATCTATACTTAGATTTTAGAAGTACTAAATTGCAATAATAACTCTTGGAGAGTTAATGGTTATTCTCAAGGAGATAAAGCCAAAGTTTGCAATAAGGCAAGTAGCGCAAAGCGTACTTTACATCGATATTCTAGAAACCCGAGGCTTAGCCAAAGGCTTCTGAAATATTGAAAAAGGCAAAGGCAAAATCATTATAATCTTCTAGGAAGATAAATGACATATCCCAAAATGTCTGCCTAAATTGTGGAAACGGGATCGCGGAAGCGTGACTGCCATTTGGACAAAGCAGACATGAAGGAATTGAAGACGAGCAAGGCTCTTACTTCAAATATGTTTGTCATAAATTTTTTCACTACTAGTATTAAAATTGGATTTTAAATACTTAGTGTGATACATTAATATGTACTGATGTTCAGAATCTGCTATGAGCAGGATACTGACTTCAGTTGAGATTAATCTTCGAATTGGAAACGGAACGAAAGTCGCTGTTTTAACCGTAACGATTAAATTTGGAATTTAAATCGTAAAATGTTTGTTAATAAAATGTGATATTTAATTTGGAATTAAATAAATTAATTAATTTTAAATACAAATTGAATATGATTTAATTTTTTAGTTTAATTTAATTCAAGAATTCATACTTTGAGTATTTATTCGCAAATCGAGTTTGACTAGTGCAAAATCAAATCGTTGTTTGAACATTGGATGATAATTAATTATCAGATTAATTAATTTGATTAGATTGATTGATAACATGCTTGTGTGAATACATGGTTGCGATGCATGAATAGTGTATATCGGATGGATATTAGATGGGTGGGGCAATTTTAGAAATTATTGTAATAAATTTGGAATTTATTAATTGGACCTGCGTGTCCAGCCTTATTACTTCCTTATTATTTGTATTCTCTTCTCACCTATTCCCCTCAATGTAAATGAGGTTTCTTTAGACGTGTAGTGTAACGGGTAGAAACAAATACTTGTGCTAGCGGAGAGAGGAAAGGGAGAGATTTGATCTAGGATCAATGTGTTAAAGTATCCATCCGCATATCATTATTATTTTATTATACGCGCTTTGTTATGTATTTAGAATGCATGTTTAAGGGTGTATGATAATGAGACCTTAACAAAGAAAATAAATTGGTTGCCAATTTGCACTCGAAAAACCCTCGCAAAATATTAAGCATTTTTCCTTCCATTGAGTGATTCTTACTCAAGATCTAAGACTGGCATTGGTTTGTTGGCCAAACTCAAGACCTTTGTCCGTCGAGGATGTGTGTTAATCACGAAGGCTTTGTTCCATATTGGTGTCTTGTCCAAGTTGTGGTTTTTTGGCCAAAGTCAAGACCACTTCTTGTCCATCGACATTGATTACGAAGCTTTCCATGGTCAATGGGTCACGCTTAACTGGGATCACTAAGTTTGTTGTGCCAAAGCCAAGGCTTAGTTGATTCAGAGGAAAAAGGTTAGGTAATATATTGGATATATTTGCATATATAAGATATATGTTTCGGACTTGGATGTCCCCCTACTAGATCTAGGAATTGGATGGGATCCAATTGATCTTAGAGATCTACCTAATTAATTATCATACAATTTGTTGGCCAAAGTCAAGATTGTGTGATATTTAACGGGATCCTAGCCCACTAGGAAACACGGTTTCCCGAGTACTCGACAGAGGGTTAGAGGCTCGCCGAAAAATAGTGGGAGGCAAGAATTAAATTTGTAATATTCGTTTAATTACTTGCCATACGCGCTCAATCACAAATATCATTCGTCAAATAAATTAAATGTTAGTTGGACTAATATTTAAACGTTGTTTTAAAACATTTGGACTGTATTCAAACTATTCATTTATAATTGATTATATAATTGGATTATAGTAATCAATGTATTTGATTTATTAAATTATAGTTGATTACATAGTTGGACTATAATAATCATTGTAATAAATAGTACCGAAAATCGTTGATTAAATAGTTGGACTATTAGAATCAAGATAAAATTGAAAGATGGACATTTAAAACATTATCCTAGGGAAAATGTATTTAAATGGTTTAATTTTCAAATTAGGAATAAAATTTCAGGATGGTCCTAGAAACTAATAAGTTACTCTATTTGATAAAATAGTATATTAGGCCTAAGCCCGGAGTTACGCAAATAGTAGAGCATGATCTTTGGAAGATTCATGTGATGATAACTTTAGTGCTTAATCCATTAAGCTTGTCAAATAGACTCCTTAATTTCTTTATCAGAACTAAGGATTAGATTCTTAAAGTATGATATTGAAATTGAAGGATCTTCATAAATCTATACTTAGATTTTAGAAGTACTAAATTGCAATAATAACACTTGGAGAGTTAATGGTTATTCTCAATGAGATAAAGCCAAAGTTTGCAATAAGGCAAGTAGCGCAAGGCGTACTTTACATCGATATTCTAGAAACCCGAGGCTTGGCCAAAGGCTTCTGAAATGTTGAAAAGGGCAAAGGCAAAATCATTATAATCTTCTAGGATGATAAATGACATATCCCAAAATGTCTGCCTAAATTGTGCAAACGGGATCGCGGAAGCGTGACTGTCATTTGGACAAAGCAGACATGAAGGAATTGAAGACGAGCAAGGCCCTGACTTCAAATATGTTTGTCATAAATTTTTTCACTACTAGTATTAAAATTGGATTTTAAATACTTAGTGTGATACATAAATATGTACTGATGTTCAGAATTTGCTATGAGCAGGATACTGACTTCAGTTGAGATTATTCTGCGAATTGGAAACGGAACGAAAGTCGTTGGTTTAACCGTAACGATTAAATTTGGCATTTAAATCGTAAAAGGTTTCTTAATAAAATATGATATTTAATTTGGAATTAAATAAACGAATTAATTTTAATTACAAATTGAATATGATTTAATTTTGTAGTTTAATTTAATTCAAGAATTCATACTTTGAGTATTTATTCACAAAACTAGTTTGACTCGCGCAAAATCAAATCGTTGTTTGAACATTGGATGATCATTAATTATCAGATTAATTAATTTGATTAGATTGATTGATAACATGCTTGTGTGAATACATGGTTGCGATGCATGAATAGTGTATATCGGATGGATATTAGATGGGTGGGGCAATTTTAGAAATTATTGTAATAAATTTGGAATTTATTAATTGGACCTGCGTGTCCAGCCTTATTACTTCCTTATTATTTGTATTTCTCTTCTCACCTATTCCCCTCAATGTAAATGAGGTTTCTTTAGAAGTGTAGTGTAACGGGTAGAAACAAATACTTGTGCTAGCGGGAGAGAGGAAAATGAGAGATTTGATCTAGGATCAATGTGTTAAAGTATCCATCCGCATATCATTTTTATTTTATTATACGCGCTTTATTATGTATTTAGAATGCATGTTTAAGGGTGTATGATAATGAGACCTTAACAAAGAAAATAAATTGGTTGCCAATTTGCACTCGAAAAACCCTCGCAAAATATTAAGCATTTTTCCTTCTATTGAGTGATTCTTACTCAAGATCTAAGACTGGCATTGGTTTGTTGGCCAAAGTCAAGACCTTTGTCCGTCGAGGATGTGTGTGAATCACGAAGGCTTTGTTCCATATTGGTGTCTTGTCCAAGTTGTGGTTTGTTGGCCAAAGTCAAGACCACTTCTTGTCCATCGACATTGATTACGAAGCTTTCCATGGTCAATGGGTCACGCTTAACTGGGATCACTAAGTTTGTTGTGCCAAAGCCAATGCTTAGTTGATTCAGAGGAAAAAGGTTAGGTAATATATTAGATATATTGGCATATATAAGATATATGTTTCGGACTTGGATGTCCCCCTACTGGATCTAGGAATTGGATGGGATCCAATTGATCTTAGAGATCTACCTAATTAATTATCATACAATTTGTTGGCCAAAGTCAGGATTGTGTGATGTATAACGGGATCCTAGCCCACTAGGAAACACGGTTTCCCGAGTACTCGACAGAGGGTTAGAGGCTCGCCGAAAAATAGTGGGAGGCAAGAATTAAATTTGTAATATTCGTTTAATTACTTGCCATACGCGCTCAATCACAAATATCATTCGTCAAATAAATTAAATGTTAGTTGGACTAATATTCATACGTTGTTTTAAAACAGTTGGACTGTATTCAAACTATTCATTTATAATTGATTATATAATTGGATTATAGTAATCAATGTATTTGATTTATTAAATTATAGTTGATTACATAGTTGGACTATAATAATCATTATAATAAATAGTACCGAAAATCGTTGATTAAATAGTTGGACTATTAGAATCAAGATAAAATTGAAAGATTGACATTTAAAACATGATCCTAGGGAAAATGAATTTAAATGGTTTAATTTTCAAATTAGGAATAAAATTTCAGGATGGTCTTAGAAACTAATAAGTTACTTTATTTGATAAAATAACATATTAGGCCTAATCCCAGAGTTAAGCAAATAGTAGAGCATGATCTTTGGAATATTCATGTGATGATAACTTTAGTGCTTAATCCATTAAGCTTGTCAAATAGACTCCTTAATTTCTTTATCAGAACTAAGGATTAGATCCTTAAAGTATGATATTGAAATTGAAGGATCTTCATAAATCTATACTTAGATTTTAGAAGTACTAAATTGCAATAATAACTCTTGGAGAGTTAATGGCTATTCTCAATGAGATAAAGCCAAAGTTTGCAATAAGGCAAGTAGCGCAAGGCGTACTTTACATCGATATTCTAGAAACCCGAGGCTTGGCCGAAGGCTTCTGAAATGTTGAAAAGGGCAAAGGCAAAATCATTATAATCTTCTAGGAAGATAAATGACATATCCCAAAATGTCTGCCTAAATTGTGCAAACGGGATCGCTGAAGCGTGACTGCCATTTGGACAAAGCAGACATGAAGGAATTGAAGACGAGCAAGGCTCTGACTTCAAATATGTTTGTCATAAATTTGTTCACTACTATTATTAAAATTGGATTTTAAATACTTAGTGTGATACATAAATATGTACTGATGTTCAGAATTCGCTATGAGCAGGATACTGACTTCAGTTGAGATTAATCTGCGAATTGGAAACGGAACGAAAGTCGCTGTTTTAACCGTTGATACCTAATTTTAGGAACTACCCTCGGGTATGTACTTAAATTAGTAAACTGTTATAATGTAACTAGTTTGACTAGGAACATTATCTTTATATCAGTGTTTAATCCGTTGCAGATTTACCTTTATATCCTAGAACACTAAAGTGTTTTATTATATAAAGATGATATTGAGATAAACACATTAGATGTGAATTAACATTATTTATATTTTGAATATAAATAAATCTCAAACTTATAACATGACAAACAAATAGCTCAAACTGATTTGATCAGATGAAACATATTGTGGCATTTTTGTCTGAGACACAATTAAACAAGACTCGTATATCCACACCTTCGAAGAGTGGGTACAATGATAAATTTGATTCCATTCAAATAAAGTCTACGAATCTAGTTTATTGGGTAAAGTGCCTAAAACACCTTTACTTGGTAAAAGTGCAAATGCCACCGATCTGTTAGCCCTTGTTCATAGTGACATAAGTGGGCCCATATCTAGCTAGGCTAGAGGTGGATATGAATATTTCGTGACCTTTACGGATGTGGCATCCCCTTATGGTTATTCCAGACACCGATTCCTTAATGGAACACAAATTATTCATCAAAGATGAAACTATACCAGTAATCTTCGAATACACAAGAATCGCGTAAGTCGGAGAGATTTAGAAAACAACCTAGGGTATAGGTTTCTGATCTCACCTCATGAAGATGTCTATCTTATTGAGGAATACCAACTGACTACGTATGAGGAAGTGATACAAGGTATCGACTCCCTATTATGGCAAAGTGCTATAACATCCGAAATGGATTCCATGTGTATCAACTATGTATGGATACAAGGCATTGTGCCTATTGGTACTATATAAGTCTTCAAGGAAGACATAAATGGATGGCAACATACCAACGTACTAAGCTGGGCTTGTAGCGAAAGGTATCGTTATCAACATTGTGTTGATTACAACGAAACCTTTTACCTGTTGCCACTATTGAATCCATTTGGATAATGCTTGCTGATGCTGCATGTTTCATTTATGAAATATGACAGTTGAACGGGAAAATCGCTTTCCTGAAAAGGAAACCTTTTGGAGGATGTTTACAACATCATGTCGGTTTTGTCGTACCAAAACTAGCAAACAAGGTTTACAGGTTATTCGATCCCTGTTTGGATTGAAGCAAGCATTGAGTGCTTGGAATTAGCGTTTTGATATAATCATAATGATTTATGATTTAATTCAAAACGAAAATGATTCTTGTGTATATAAGGAGGTTAGTGGGAGCGCACTGACAATACTGTCCTATAAAATAATGATAATATGTCATTTCTTGGAAATGATATTTTCCGTAAAAACAATCGGTGAAAGCTTGGCTTTCATGAAAATTCTCCGTAGAATTCTTGGGAGAAACAACCTTTATTCTAGGAATAAAAATCTACTGGGCTAGATCTAAAAGTTGTTAACACTCTTCGAGAACTCGTACATTGAAAAATGTACGTGACCTGGTGTCTCATACGCTTTGAGCATATGAAGTCACAATCAGGGCAATCCAAGTGATAGTCACTGGATTGATATTAAGAACATACTTTAGTTTCTTAGAGAACTAAGGATGTTGTCTTAAACTATGGAGAAAGATAACTTGAAGTGACTGGGATCACTGCTACAAGTTTCCTAACCGATAAAAATGACTATAAGTCACAAACGGTACTGTACAGTTTGAACAACGGAACAGTGAGCTTGAAATCTTCCAAGCAATATACTATTACCGAATAAACAACAAATGTGGGTTATTGCTGCAGCTGAGACAGCAATAGAAGCCTTCTGGATTGATAATAAATCTAATTAGATTAGATATAGTTCTGTTAGCCGCTGAGCTAGGCGTCAGCGCAGATAAAGAATTAACGGTCTCATCAACGATCCAGATACATACTTCGATATTCATCTGATTCATTCGGATCATACATTGTGGCGATGTGATGATTGAATAAATCACATCAGACGATAATCATGCAAATCCGCTGACGAAAGCCTTTTCTCAGCAGTTTGAGCTAACCGTACATAGTTCGGGTGTTAGACACTCGAGTGACTGGCTATAGGCCAAGTGGGAGATTGTTGGACAATTATGACCCATATCGTCACTATTTGTACAGATCATGGTGTTGTTGTACAAATTAACTATGTGACAAAGGAGATTGCACTCTTATCATTTGTGATTAGATCACCTAGATGTATAAATGATAGGAGGTCCTTATGATTTGTTCCTGGATTGAGAATGATATGAGACAGTATCAGTCCATGAAGGATAAATCATTAAATATCCCTAGTCAGAGTATTATCGATATTGGACATCGATAATGCGTAAAAGACTAGTATTACACTTGTGCGCATTATGAGGGCATAATGGCATAGTTCTCATATATTTGGGTATAGGATACTCATGCAAGTGTAATAGGAGGTTGTGTTTTACCGATGGTATGGGAAACAGCTTCGCTCTGGATAGACCCCCTCGGAATTCCTATGGTAGTATGACTATGTGTCTATGGAAGTCCGAAATCAGGGTAGATGTATTTGGTCTTAACCTGAGACTTACACCGCTAATACTTACGACAATCAATATGATTTGGTTTTGGTCGTCCAGGGCTTTAAGAGGTTCTGTGTATGCCTCTGCTGGGTATATTGAGAATCGTAGTGTGTTGGGTGTGATGTCAAGACGAAAGTGTCACTCCAGTCATATGGAGATGATGATCGCGTAGGGATACAGAATTGGTTCTCTAAAGGGTTGCAACCATCGGGATTATATGACTTGGTCATGATTATCCGATAATAAAGAGACTAGTTGCTTGTCATCCGATATATGCTTCGTACGGGGCAGACATTGTACCAGCCCCAGGCCTTGCATGTGATCATCCGATACTGGATCGAAATACGCAATATTACGTATACTACGCCTGATATAGATACTATTATTACTGTAAGCATGTTTCTGGAGAATTGGGTAGGCATGGCGCTTTGCTAGTAGCCAACCTTGTCTTGTAAATCGGTACAAACGTATTACTTGGTACTTACGTGTTCGGATAGTCCGACGACCGTATTTACTGCCAACATATCCGGGGATCTCATGGGTCGCTTCCCGAAGATTCACCGATGACGTATGACTCGCACTTTTAATTAATCTGGGATTAATTAGATGAGAGAGAAAATTAATCTGGGATTAATTGCGGAGATATTTTATCTGGGATAAAATATCATTTAAAGAGAGATAACGATTAATTTGGAATTAATCGATAAAATAATATATTCGATATATTATACGAAATTGGATTTTGACGCGGAATTAAATTTAGATTTTAATTCGGGCGAACGATTTAATTTAGAATTAATTCGTTAGCGACGTGAATAGTGATTTCGCTAGGCATAATCATTTAATTACGTCGCAACGGAAAATTCGTTAATTTGGAATTAGCGAACCCGAGCCCGGGATTTTTTGCGAGCGCATTCGCATTTCGAATTCGAGTGCGGCACGCAAGTCAAATCAAGCGTCAAATCGCTAGTCGCATCAAGCGTCAAATCATAAGTCACTTTGAGTGATTGACAATATGTCACTTGTGATTGATGTGAGTTGGTGGATAGCATTTAATGCCATTTTTGGAGCCAAATTCATTTTGACTTTTTGAAAGTGGTATTTGGTATATGTTTAATAGTTTTTAGAAAACAATAAATCTAATACACAAATCTCTCTCTCTCTTCCAATTCCTCTCCTCTCGCACGCCCATGGAGGGGCTGTTCTTGTTCTTCTGTTTCTGGCAGAAAACCGAGAGCAAGGGAAGAAAAAGTGTGGTGATTTTGTGGCAAAATCATCAAGAGCTAACACTCTGAGAGACATGCGAATGTGATAGGGAAGCCCACCCGTGAGCTTGGAATCACCACGACAAAGCTTGGAGCTTTCATGGAGGATCCATGGCCGAAAATGGAGATCAAACTGCAGCTCACTGCCGTGAGCAGTACAGAGGACAGAAATCGTTTTTTGTTGTCCACCGCATCACTCAACCGCTCGATGTAAGTATTCTGCAACTTCCTCGATTTGTATTCGCACTTATTTATTGCTTGTTATTCGATCCTCGGGACCGTAGAACTCCAACAACTATCAGTCAACTTTCTCCTTTTACTCATGCGATAAAATTTTAGTCTTATCTCAATTTAAAAAAAAAAACTTACTTTTTCATAGCACTAATGAAAATTGTCTTATCATTATACACCTCTGTCATTATTTGTCTGAAATCTATTTTATTATCATTCTATCTTCCTAATTTTAGCTCTACCTATCACTTGATATCCTTCATGTCTTCTTTCTTGCTCCTAACTATTCATGGAATTGCTAGTTCCTCTGAATCTATCTTTAAAGTAAAAATCGGGGTCCATCTTTTCTATTATTGTGTAACGAGGGTTGGGAGGGTGGGGTTGAGTCCTGACGTCTTACTGCTAGTAGTGATCTCATTGTAATGTAACTACTACCCAAGCTCACAACATATTACAAATATCAAATCATCAAAACTTAATATATCACAATTTGGGTCATGATTTTCTTACCTCTATTCCTTTGATTTCCAACACTTCTCCAAGCCTTAATGGTTGTCAAGCTCTTTTCTTTGCCTCTTCCCTCTTTTCTCTTTCTTCTTTTCTTTTCTTCCTCTTCTTCTTTTTCTTCTCTTCTCCTTCCTCTTCCTCCATTATGTTTTCTTCTTCTTTCTCTTTTCTAAATTCGTAAAATGTTAATAGTACCCCCTTTTATACTAAGGCTTATTTGAAATTGGTAAAAGTAGAGAAAAGTTTAAAGGTTTGTAGAAACTTTTAGAATTCTCTAGAATGACCCTCGGGTACTATTCATCTGAATTTTTGTTCTGCATTTTCAATCCATTATCGGTTCAAATTTGTAAAATATTCAACGCAGAAGTTGTAGATCTTGATCTCATCTTTCCTGAGATATAAATTCATAAAAATCGGAGTTCGTATGAGAAATTTATGGCACAAATACCGTGGGCTATCTGGAGTGGAACATTATACAATTTCGTATCGGAATTTCGAGGAATTCCCTGATTGTCCCCAAAGTCATTCCATGCATGTATATGTGCTCATACATAATTTATATTATGTAACACTTGTCTCACGATGTAACAGTAGTCGAGATTTCCGGTCGTTACACAAAATATGTATTAAAAGGTTGTCATGCACTTGATTTAATTTGATTAGTGAAGTTGTAAAGCATAATTATTAGATTACACCTAATATGCATATTTGGACAAATGAGATTAAGTCCAACCAAAAAGTTGAATATACTTTCATTAATATAAAATAAAAGATAAGCTTAAGTGTAAAAGATAAGATTAACCTAATATAATTGTAGGAAAAGCTTTTGAAGTTCTCTTTAACTTTCAACAAAAGTACAGATCTTGATGATTTAATCTTTCATCCAAGCTTGCTAGGTAATGTTTTGATGCTCTCTTTTATGCTATATTTTTCATCAATGATTTGGTTTCATTAGTGAAGAATATGGTAATGTATTATGTATTTGATGGATAATAACATAACGTGAAGTTGAAATAAAGTTAAAGATTTGTGTATGGATTCTTTATAAGCATAGAAACACAATATGGTTGTGATTGAGTCAATTTCTGTGTATGTTGGACATTGAAAACAAAAGTAGAGTTTTGAACTCTAGGTAAAAGTTTAGAACTATGGCTATCATTCTATAATCATTTGACCACCTTTAATTGACCTATAATTATTCAAGGGTTACTTCTCTACGGGATTCTTCTTTGGTTTGTATTTTATATTCAAATTTATACATATATGTATTTTGAAAATATTTATGCTTTGTAGAAATATTTGATATTTTGAAAAATATGATTTTTGTTCTTTAATTATTTTAGATGTGTTTAATATGTGTTGATATTGGTTTTAATGTTAAAAATAAGATTTTTGGGTGTTTGGAAGTGTTTGAAGAAAGTTGGAAGTGATTTGGGTGGAAAAATAAGTTTTTCCATCTCTCTAGAAAATATATGCATGCCGAAAAGCGCACTGCGTGAGTGCAGAACGTGCAACACATGTGATGTCCGCTCAGTTAGCGCGATGTGCACCTGCTGAAACTTCTTTATCGGGTTTTTGAACTTCGTCTTTGATGCTTTTGGACTCTAATTCGTCCCAAAAAAAATTTCTATAGACTCGAAATAGAATATAGTATACCATATATTTTTAAAATACATCCATGTTCTGTATTCGCTGGTTTGACATATGCTTGAGCTATTGATCATAAAAGTATAGCTAAACGAAATTACGTTCGTATTAATATGAAATCTGATATAACAATAAATTTAAAGCTCAATTTTTAAAACACTTTAGGTTTAAAAGCATATTAAACATAGCAACTCGCAGAGCCTACGCCAATTCCTACTGCTTGTGCTGGCACGTGGCTATTATTGGAACTTCTACGTAGAATCTATAAACATGCGATGTGAATACGGTTCGTACGCTTGGGTATTTACAATATTACATGCGTGCGTGAATGATGCATATACCCATACTGACAATGAGGCTTAAGGAATTTTCTATCATCCTAAGCAATTTCGGGGTACCACTTCAACTAAATCACTAACGACTTGTACACGTGTCATGAAATTTCCTATAATGGACAAAAGAAATTATATTACCGTGGCAATCTTGAAAATACATCTGTCAACAAACCAAGTATCTAAACTTTTTTAGCCATCATACGACATCTCTATCAATACCATCATTTGCCATCACTCAAGGTAATCCTCACCACCACAAAACTCTACATACAACATTAGCACTTTCCCAAACTCCAAACCCTAGATTTTAATTCAACTCAATCCATGCATAATTCATGACAAAATCCACCAATCTAAACATGATTAGCACCCTAATTAATGAAAATCATGTAAAATGGACATGGGTCATGCTTGGATTTCATGGATAGACATGATAGGCTTGAAGAATGATGCAAAAGGAAATAGGAACATACTTGCTTCATTTATCACTTGGGAAATGGAGAGAACTAAAAAATATTGAGTTTGAATGTGGGCTGAGACTTAAAGCTAAAATGAAGAAAATGGTGGTGTCTTGGTCATGGGTTTGTAGACAAGAAAGATGAGTGGTTCTATTTATAGTAGCCCCAAAATTCTATATTTTTTGTAGGACCGTTCGAATGCAACTCAAACATACGTATTCTGCTGAGTCTCATTAGAACGTCCATTGAACATTACATGAACGTGGATTGCAGATTTCTTAAATACCTTCGAACACCCCTTAAACGCGAACCCTTTGGCTAGATTCTTTCGAACGGAGTAGAAAACATTGCATAAAAGCGATCTTGGTTTCGTTTGAATGCTAAAATGTATGCACCACAAAAGCAAACTTCTTAAATTTGAAATTTACAACTCAATTGACCTTGACTTATTACGGAGTTGGTCAACACATAGACTCATCAATGTTCAAAACAACATATCATGCATGAAAATAAGACCATGTTGGAAACGTCAGAAGAATCAGGGAGTTACATTCTCCCCCCTTAAATAGGATTCATCCTCAAATCCAAGCTTTAGTAGAGTGTCTGAAATTTCCTTGACTTGAGAATAGATGGGGAGAGTCCTACGGCTTCTTAATCTTTGTGCCATCGCTAATTGACTTTTACTAATCTTGGATTGCAACTTCTTGACTCACTATCAATGATAACCATGAGAAGTTTATGATATGATTGATCTTAGTTGATTTCCATGGATTGAGGCTGTAGTATATAAGAGTCACCACACATGTACTTACTGAACATGAAAACATGAATCACAGGGTGGAAGTGCCAATTCATAGGCTTTGTTTCCAATTCTTTTGAGAATTCGAAACGTCCCAACATACATTGGGCTTCATTTGCCCTTTCTTCCAAATCTGATGAGGCTTTTAAAGGGAGAAATTTTTAAGAATACCTATTTTCCCACTAGAAATTCAAGATCTTTTTTTCTGGGATCTGGGTAGGACTTGAATTTGCTTTGGGCCGCTCTTATTCTATTTTAGATCAACTTAACCTTTTCCTACTAAGTCTTGGACTAAATTCGGGCCCAATAGCTCGATTTCATTCATTTCTGACCCACCTACAGGGGATCTAGACTTACGTCCCTATAAGGCCTCAAATTGGACTACCTGAATGTCTGAGTGGGAGCTGTCAATCCCAATTGCCTCTAAGGTTTAAGACACTAGACCTGAGCATGTCTTTTGAGGGTCGAATGTCTTTTCTGACTGATCATTAGTATAGGGATGGGAAGCAGTATTGAACTGAAGCTGCATACCTGATACATGCTGAACTACTTGCCAAAACTTGGAAGTGAACAGTGTGTTTCCATTGTAGATGTTGGAAGCGAGAACTTCATTCTGGCATACTACACTGTATAAATCATAATATACTGAGCTACAATGAATATGGACTTGATTGAAAAAAAGTGCGCTGATTGAGAAAGCCTGTCAACTGTATTCAAAATGGAACCGTGACACTTTTTGGGTTCTTGGAAATCCTGCCCCGAAAACCATAATTATCTTATCCCACTTCCGTTCCAGAATACCTAGGCTCTAGGGAACTTCTGTGGGTTTTTGATATTCTGCTTTAATTTGCTGATAAGAGAAACACATGGCTACATGTTTTGCTATATCTTGCTCCATACCATTCCATCGGCAAAACTATTTCGTGTCATGATATATCTTCGTCATACTTGGATACATCATGCAATGAGGTACATGAGTTATATCGAATAACTTTTCCTCCATATCTATGATTGGTGAAATAACAACCATGTCCTATACCTAAGAATCCATGGTTATAAACTCTGTAACCACTGTCATATTGTACTTTCTCCTTCGACCCCGGAATGAAAAGGTCTGAACTTAGAAAAACATTAATTTCATCATCATGGGCTTGACTTGCATATGAGCAAATAGCACTGTTGTATCTAAAAATTGAAATTACATCATGTTTCTCATGCATTTTCTGAACACATTGACTTCTACTCTCCTATTCGCCGATAAAAGAGATAAATTGCACATGGACTTCTTGCTTAAGTCATCGGCGATGGACGTTAGCCTTCTTTGGATGATAATGGGTCGAGCAGTCGTGATCCTTTAACTGCTCCACCCAATGCCCTTGCCTTAAGCTCGGCTCTGTCTGCTCTATGATGTGTTTAAGGCCTTAGTGATTCGTGTACTCCTCTATTGTTTCAGCATGAAAATAATGCCTTCATATTGTAAGGCAAGAATGACTGTTGCCATCTCTTGGTCTTTCATAGGGTATTTCAGTTCGTACTCCTTTTTGCTATCTAGTAGCGTAAGCAATGACCTTATCATATTGCATCAATCGCACCACTGGTCGACCTTGAACGCAATCCAATACACCATGAACCCACCCATTCCTGAGGGTAAGGTTAGGACAAGCACTATGTCCAACCACTCTTAATGCTCCTGAAAGCTCTACTCACTTGATTCTAACCTTGAGAATTCGACACTATCCTTAGTCAGTTTGACCACGATGCCGTAATTGGGACAAAGTTCTTTAAGCATCCATATAGCAACTGCTAATTCCTAAAAGCTTTTGGCTTCTACAACATTTGTAGCTCTAGGAAAATTCTGGATCGTTTCAATTTCCTTCGGGTCAACTAAAATTCCACCTCACAACATAACTTGGCCTATGAATGCTACTTCGGAAAAACCAAAGTTCACATTCGAAAAAATTTGCATAAGGTTCTAATCTCTCAGACTTAGTAATGCAATACGCATGTGCATCTCATGTTCTTGTGCGCAATGAGGATAAATCAATATGTCATCAATTAATCACTTGATCTGTATATGAGTTGTTGACCTTGTCTGCTAGAGTAATGTGCTTTGCCGGAGTGGTAACAAAAAAGGAACGTATCCTAAGTCTATGATTTCTTGTCTATCTATTTTTGGAAATTTGCTTCAATATAAAAGAGTGCATGACACCTGGATTAAATGATGTTCTTGACATTACCTGTGGCTGCTAAAGTCTGACTTTGACGGCTAGATATTTGAATTCTATTACCTTTCTCTTGACCTGACGAGAGTCGTACTAACGTTGCTCCTAAAGCGACTGATCAAAATTAGAAGGAGCCGGGGGATTAAGATCAATCTCCGATCATATGGATTGACTGACCGCACCTGAAAATGCCACATTTACCTTTCATACTTAGCCCCGGGTGCCTATTTTTGTAAGTGTAATATATGATCATTATGCAGGAATGCTCATACTGAAGGGGCCTCTTGAGAAATAACTTCTTGCTCATATTCCTGGATTGGCCTTCCCTTTTTAGTCACACTTTTCTTAATGGAAATAGCTTGAGGTATAGACTCACTCCAAGTCTGGATGTACCCTATTGACTGTATTTTCTTTGAAAACTTAGTCTTACTTTTCTCTTTGGACTTCCTTTTTTGGCTTTTAGGAAAATCTCATATTATGTGTATCGTATTCTTGTAGTCGTTACATGCTCTGCCTATTCTAGGTGCTCATACTTACGGGCCCTGACATCCTAAGAAATTTAAGTTGGGAAATGAGCTAGGATGGCTCTACTAAGTTCGGCCAAGTCTAAGGTGAATCTGAAGCATTTCTCATATCCATAAGATGGGTAAATCACTTATTACAACTGGAATCTTGCGGGTTCCACTTGATATTACCAGTTTGCTACCCACATGTTATCTTGGATTCCTCGATGAACTCACTCAAACCTACACTAGATTCTGCACTGTAAAGGTTGGCAAAAGTATCTTACGAAAATCTAGGGATGATACTGATGTTGCCTGTCTTGGTTCAATTGGGGTATATCGTTATTTGGATATTTACTGGAGGAGGAAATATGGTGGGTGGGGATTGTTGTTATCCTAGGGTTATATGGGTTGCTGCTATTATTGTCGGATGATAATTCCAACAGCGGGGTCCATTGATTCCTGCATGAGCTGTGTGTCTCAGGCAAGATTGCCCTACATTATATGTGACACTTGGTTCACTCACTGATTCTTAGGGCTCAATGGGTAGGGGTGGGCGCGGTTCGGTTTGGTTCGGTTTTTGCTAAAAACCGAACCAAACCATATTTTACGGTTCGGATTTTTTACCTCTCAAACCAAACCATTAAATAACGGTTTGGTTCGGATTGAAAATTTTTTAAACCAGCGGTTTACGGATTGGTTCGGATCGGTTTACGGATTATTATATTAAAATAAAATTTCATCCACTTAAGTGAAAAAAAACTAGTCTATCCAACAAATGGTATGAAGTGCTAGGGTGTAAGCTGTGACTTCAGGGAACAAAGGCACTCCATAAAGGATTGAAAAATGAGGCAAAATTAATTCTTGTATTTTTTAAAATTACCTCGAATAATGATGATACCATCATTCTAATTAAGAGACAAATTCAACATCTTACTTTCAAGAATAATAATGCTACCATAAAACAAATAAATTGAAGAATAAAAGTATTAACAATAAATATATTAACAAAAATTTAAGAATAAAAGTATTAACATATTAATAAAAAAACATAGAATAAAATTAAAAGAAAAATACAAAATTTTTATAAAAATTTTTATTTTTTTAATTATAACGGTTCGGTTCGGTTTAACAGGTGCGGTTCGGATTAGGTCCTGAACCGAACCGTAAACCGTTTGGGGTGAGCCAATCCGAACCGCAAACCGAACCGTTAGGAAAAAACCATAAGTTCGGTTTGCGGTTTGGTTCGGTTCGGTCGGTTTTTTTGCCCACCCCTATCAATGGGTCTTGTCCAGAAGTAGGGGTTACTGGATTTGTCCCGATGGGCCTGCGTTTTTTTGAGGTTTGTAAGTCTCTATTTTGACGAAAATTATATTATGTGTCGGGTGTATATGCCATCTCTCACGGCGGCGGGCCCCATAACTGTGTGGGGCCCGTCTGCTGTGTGAGAGAGATGACATATACACCCGACACATGATATACTACCTCCTATTTCGAGGTATACTACTATGAGTCTTGAGCTTTCTTGGTACACTGCCAACTATTCTTGTCAAATGAGAGGGGGCTTGAACATTTGGTGAAGGTTAACACGTTGGTACTCGATACATACATAACCTACCCTAGCGGAACCCATTCTATTTTAGAGTAGGTATGAGATGGTCGCCTTCAGGACGGATTACCTAACAAGTACCTCTAAAAAGATCAGACGATAGCCAAGTCACGGTCTTATCTTCACGTACAAACCTTAAACAGCACTAGTAATCCATAATTCCTACTGTAATGGTCTTACTCAATCATTAATTAAAATGAAAGTGTCGGAAGGTCAAACCTTGAAAGGATACTATAAACGTATCGCAAGTTTGTGAAGCTAAATTGAATCATGCTTAGAGCTAGAGATTCCTTGTTTTCCTCTAATAGTCATGTGTCGTCTATGGGGGATTCTTTTCGTTCATAATACATGGAAAAATTAAAGAATCTAATACATGAGATTTTTTAAGAAAGAAAAAGAAACTTACTTGGATTCGATGAAATCCGGAGGGTGGTGTCTTACATATGAGTATCCCAAATATATGTCGCATATAAGGCATTATGACCCTATCACTACAGTCATAGACCTCCAAATCGTGCTCCGATACCAATTTTATCACATCTTATTATTTCCAGGACGTGACCGGTAGAAGATAGTGTTACCGTCACCTTGAGCCTCTGACGTGGACATGCATGACATGTCATGAACTGAAATAAAATTTTACTTTTTACTTTTACTACTGACATATATACACGCATAATGTCTTGGAAACATGCATGATTATTACATAATACACATGGAATTCATAACATAATTGCATATGTTTGTGTGTATATACCATGTACTATACATATGACCCTACTTGGCCCCATGGCCTAACATGACAATTGTGCATATGTATGGACCTATGAACATGCATCCCTAAGACTGCAACTGATATATATCACCTCTGAACTGAGCAATCTGACATGAGAGAGTTCTCACCAAGAGAATGTCAATGAACTTGCATCCAAAAACTGAGAGTGTGGGGTAAGTCCTATGAATGACCTAGTGAGTGAACACTGAAAATAAAACATAAAATGTTATAGCTTGTAAGACTATTTGCATCCTTGAAATATATATCCTTGGAAATATAAATATCTGAATACAATCTTGAGTATAAAACATAGATATGGAACACATATAACTTGTACTTGTACATCTATCATGAAAATTTGCAACCATATCATGGTCTGAGGACGTGAGACCTACGTAACAAGTGTTGACACCGCATAAGCAGAGGATCATGTACATGAACATGAACATGAACATGAATAAGCCTAAGTGGGTTCACTACAAGAATTATGGCTTTTAGCGTCCAAATATTTAGCGTCGCAACATTATGCGACGCTAAAAGTTAGTTTTAGCGTCGAATATCAGTTTCGACGCTATATGTCATATTTTTAGCGACGGAATAAAACTTCGACGCAGAATATTAATGTTTTTAGCGTCGAAACTATATTTCGACGCTAAAAACAGAACTTTAGCGTCGAAAAATATTCGACGCTGAATAATTATATTATTGCAATAATTTTTGGTGCCAAATATTACACTTTTAGCGTCGAAACACGGAGTCGACCCCAACAATATAATTATAAGCGTCGAACATATTTCGTCGCTAAAGGTGTATGAAGTTTCCACCACCGGCAAATCCTTGACTCTTTCGCGTCTAAATTAAATTCGACGCTAAAACGGAAACAATTAGAGTCGAATTTGAATATTCGACGCCAAAAATAATACTTTTAGCGTCGAAAAAATTTTCGACGCTAAAGAGTTATGAACTGCTTCCACCACCGACAGGTCCTTGATTCTTTCGCTTCTAAATTTAATTCGACGCTATCTTTTTGATATTTAAATTCCGGTTTCGACGCTAAAACCGGAAAAAATTAGCGTCGAATTTGATATTCGAACCCAAAATAATACTTTTAGCGTCGAAAAATTGTTCGACGCTAAGAGTTATGAAGCTTCCACCGACAGATCCTTAATTCTTTCGCGTCTAAATTAAATCCGACGCTAATTTTTTATATATAGCGTCGAAAAAAACGTTTTCGACGCTAAAAACGCAACATTTAGCGTCGAAAAAACGGTGTCGACGCTAAAAATTTAAACAATTAGCGTCGAATACTCAATTCGACGCTAAAGATAGATTAAATACAGAAGGTCACCACCCCCTTCTCCCCCTCTGTTTTTTCTCTCATTCTCTTCATAAAAATCCTCTGAAATCTGAGAATTTCTCCTCCTCTACAAAGCCAGCTCACTCTCTCCTAAAAATTTTCAATAAAATTGTAATCAATTTCCGAAAAGGTAAATCTTCTTTCATATTTCTTTATTATTTTCAATTTTTATGATTATATATGTTGTTTATATGCTGTTTGTTAGTGATTTATGATTCATATATGTAGAGTAAGTATATTAATTAACAAATATAATTTTTCTGTAAACTATTTAATTAATTTATCAACCAAATATATATATATTATATATATTTATATATATATATATATATGCTTAAATTAAGTATTACTGAATTAGTAATGTTGATTCCAATGTAAAATGATATCTAATAATTATATTATTATATTTAGGTATTCTGCTGAAATGGATAGAAATTGGATGAGCTCTCTGGATATATTGAGTGTTGAATATCGTAATGGAGTGTCTGAGTTTATGGAAGTCGCAAAGCAACACATTGATGCAGAAGGTCGTGTTCGTTGTCCATGTACAAATTGTTTGAATAGGAAAAGGAAGCGGTTAGATGAAGTTCATAATCATTTATACATGCCAGGAATATCACACCACTTACCGTACGTGGATTTATCACGGTGAGCAGTATCATTCTCAATCACAGTTTTTTGATGTCGGCGAAGGGAGCAGTAGTTACAATCAACCTGCAAACGATGATATCGCCGATATTTTGCATGACTTACAAGGTCCACAACTTGGTCATAGTGTTAGTGGCGACATGCCAGTGTTAAGTGGAAATGATCAAAATTATTTAGTGAACTACTTGATGAGGCAAAAAAAAATTCCATTCGAAGGTGCTGGAATGTCGATCTTGAATTTCGTTGTGAAATTATTACACATTAAAGTGATCAACAGAATGACCAACAAAAGTATCGATATGATGTTAGAGTTACTGGCCCAAATGTTACCGGTTGGAAGCGAATTGCCTAAGTCGTACTACGAGGCAAAGAAAATGTTGCGTGATCTGGGAATGGGGTATGAATCCATTCATGCTTGTAAGTTTGATTGTGTATTATTTCGTGCCGAGTATGAATCACTTGAACATTGTCCGATATGTGGTGAAAGTCGGTACAAAGTCCGTGGTACGGGGAAGAAAGTGCCTCAAAAGATATTGCGATATTTCCCTTTAACGCCCAGGCTGCAGAGATTGTTCATGTCACGACACACAGCGACTGATATGATGTGGCATCATGAAAAGAGGATCGGTGCGGAGGGCATACTTAGACATCCTGCGGACGGAACCGAATGGAAGGAATTTGATGACATGTACCCCCGTTTCGCTGAGGACCCCCGTAATGTCAGGTTAGGTCTTGCCTCTGCCTCTGATGGTTTTAACCCATTTGGGAATATGTACAACTCTTATAGCATCTGGCCCGTTATTGTCATTCCATATAACTTACCTCCATGGAAATGTATGAAGGATCCGTTCATGTTTATGTCATTGCTTATCCCTGTCCACGTTCACCTGGTAAAGATATAAATATTTACTTGAGACCATTGATCGAGGAGTTACAAACAATATGGAATGTGGGTGTGCATACCTATGATGCAGCTTCAGAGCAGTATTTTCAGATGCATGCCGCATTATTATGGACCATTAATGATTTTCCAGCCTATGGTTCATTATCTGGATGGAGCACTAGGGATACATGGCATGTCCAGTTTGTACGGATCATACACCTTCGCAACGATTACAGAATAAAATCGGATACATGGGGCACAGGAGATTTCTTGAGTCGAGTCATCCTTGGCGGAGGAGTAAATTATTTAACGGGCAACATGAACCTCAGAGTAAGCCCAGTCGATTGTCTGCATTTGACATACTTTGCCAACATCAACATCTCAAAGACAGCACACCAGGTAAACATCCTAATAATAGAGATAAAAATCGAAAACGGTTACCTGAATAGTTGAATTGGACAGGAAAAGTATTTTCTTTGAGTTAGAATATTGGGGGACTCTGAGTTTGCGACATAATTTAGATGTAATGCATATAGAGAAAAATATTTGTGAGAGTTTAGTGGGTACACTATTCAATATTCCGGGTAAGACAAAAACACTATAAATGCTAGATTGGACCTACAAGATCTTAGAATTCGCAGTGAATTGCATTTACAAGACTCCTCTGGAGGTTTTATTAAGCCTCCTGCTAGTTATGTGCTCAATCAATCGGAGAGAAAATCATTCTGTGATTGGCTGAAAATGGTTAAATTCCCTGATAATTATGCATCCAATATTGGGCGTTGGGTCAGAGATGATACAATAACGGGATTAAGAGTCACGATTGTCATGTGCTGCTCGAGATTCTCCTTCCTGTTGGCATTCAACCTTATCTCCCCCCGAATGTATGCGACGCCGTACTTGATCTATGTGGCTTCTTTAAACAATTGTGTCAGAGGACATTAAGCACATCTGTTATTGACGACCTTGAGCGAGGAATCGTGATAATCCTATGCAAGCTGGAGCGAATTTTGCCACCCGCTTTCTTTGATGTCATGGTACATCTGGCTGTGCATTTACCGGATGAAGCTAGAAATGGAGGTCCTGTCCATTACAGATGGATGTATCCCATTGAGAGGTACTATATATATATATATATACAGTTTTATATAAGAAAATTTGTAACCGTTTTTATTTGCATAGAATTTAGTGTTAATGCAAACTTGTTGTCATATCTGCAGAGCTTTGGGAGATTACAAACAATATGTCAAAAACAAGGCACGACCTGAAGGTTCAATAGCTGAAGCTGTTATAATAAATGAAGCAATAACATTTTGTTCGATGTACATGCAGAATATTGAAACTCATTTCAATCGTCGGCCACGAAACTATGATGGAGATGCAAGTAATAGCCAAGAGATCACAGTGTTCCGTCAAAATTACAGACCATTTGGGGCAGTAGGTGTCAAATTACTAACCCGTCAGGAAGTTCAACGTGCGCATTGGTTTATATTGAGTAATTGTGATGAAGTGCAACCGTATTTAACGTAAGTTTTTCTGGTGCATCATTACTGAATTTTTTCCATACATTAACCGTGATAATTTATTGTAGGCAACATCTAACAATGCTACAAATTGCTGGTGACCATAATGTTGATGAAACCCACAAAAAAGAATTTCCTAAATGGTTTGAGACAACTGTAAGTTATAATATTTTATATTTATTTTGATCCTAACATTAGACATTTCAGTTTGTTATATTAACACATATATTTCATTGTCAGATTATTAATCAAGTGGAAAATGGTCAATTGGACTCGCAATCCTCGTTGGTTTCTTTGGCTTATTGGCCTCAAATGCAGGCGTATGAGTACAGTGGATGTATTGTCAACGGAGTTAGATTTCATACCGAACAGCGAGATGTTAATCATGTGACTCAAAATTCTGGAATTGTAGTCCAAGGAGAACACGGCTCAGATGTAATTGACTTCTACGCGCGTATTGCAATCGGTCATTGAGTTCATATATCGACCAGACGACATACTGTGCTATTCCAATGTAAGTGGTTTGACACTAATGCCAGAAAGAGGAGAATTCAAGTTAGTAATCATCTCACGTCAATTAATGTTCAACGTTGTTGGTACAAGAATGATCCATACATTTTTTGTACGCAAGCACGTTCAGTGATATATATACCTGATCCTAAGTTAGGAACTGGATGGATGGTGGTAAAAAGTTACAACATAGGGCCATTTGGGACACGCAGGAGAAAGATAGAGTTGACATATCAGATGAAACACAAGAAGTCTCCGGCAATTTTGAAGTTCCTGAACAGATATTTGTTGGACCAACTGTCAACGTTCCTGAAAATAACATAACATTAACTCGATCTAGTACAGACGTTGAGCTAATTCCTCATTCTGAAGTGAGCGTTGAAGTAGCAAGTGAAGACAATTTGACACTGAAGATGACTTCGATTCCAGTCACGAATCCTCAAATACCGACGATAATAGTGATTAATTATGAAGTTACAGTATTTTGTGATGGATGAATAATTTTATGGATTAATGTATGGTTGTTGATTTTAATTACTCTTTAGATATTGTTGAAATATTAACGTAATGATTAATAGTATAACTATGTTATGAATGAGTTTCTTGCTTCTAAGCCGAGGAAGAAGAGAAGCACTGGTTTTAGGGATGTAAAGGACATTTAGCGTCGATTATTTCGACGCTAAATGTCAATTACTTCGACGCTAATTGTTAGGCGGGTTATTGAAAAATTAGGGTTTTTTTCCGGGAAATTTAATTTTTATGTAGCGTCGAAATACTATAGTCGACGCTATATGTCTTACATTTAGCGTCGCCAATTGTATGTCGACGCTATATGTCTTTACTTTAGCGTCAAATTATATTTCGACGCTACATAAAAATTAAATTATTTAGCGTCGAATACTCTAGTCGACGCTATATGTCTTACATATAGCGTCGCCATTGTATTGCGACGCTATAGTCTCTACGTTAGCGTCGAATACAGTATTTCGACGCTATATGTCTCTACTTTAGCGTCGAATATAGTATGTCGACGCTAATTAAAAATTAAATTTCCCGGAAAAAAAACCCTAATTTTTCAATAACCCCCTAACAATTAGCGTCGACTACTGCGACGCTAAAAGTCAATTATTTCGACGCTAAATGTCCTTTAAATCCCTAAAACCAGTGCTTCTCTTCTTCCTCGGCTCAGAAGCAAAAACTGCAATCTCATTCTCCAACAGTGACGAACGAAGGAAATCAACAGGTAAGTCTCCTTTGTTGATTTAAAATTGTTTATGAGGATGAATTTGAGGATGAGTTTGATGATATTATTGATGAAATTGATGAATTATTTTTTGATGAAATTGATGATGATGATGATGATGATGATGATGATAGATGATAGATGATGATGATTCTTTGCAAGAACAGCAGCATTTGCTGCTGTTCTTGCCCAAGAACAGCAGCTGCTGTTCGTCTTCAAAATCATCATCATCTTTGGTTAATATTTATATAATGTTAAGTTTGAATTTGTGCCCTCTTTGGTTAATTATAACTGTTTGATAAGTTTGAATTCCAGTGAGCTCACGTTCGTGTGGCGTTCTCAAACGTTCGAACGGACCAATTCCAGTGAGCTCACGTTCGTATGGCGTTCTCGAACGCGTTCGAACGGACCAATTCCAGTGAGTTCACGTTCGTATGTCGTTCTTTAACGCGTTCGAACACCCACTTTACGTTCGAACGCGTTAAGGAACGACATACGAACGTGAACTCACTGGAATTGGTCCGTTCGAACGCGTTCGAGAACGCCATACGAACGTGAGCTCACTGGAATTGGTCCGTTCGAACGCGTTTGAGAACGCCACACGAACGTGAGCTCACTGGAATTGGTCCGTTCGAACGCGTTCGAGAACGCCATACGAACGTGTGCATGAGAAGTCGTGTGATTGTGTGCTTCGTGGTTGTTATATGTATCCCATTGAGTGTATGTATATGTATAAGAATTTTGGAATTTGATGACGCTAATGCGAGGGTTTTTGCAGATGGCACCGGGCAATCGCAAACGGGCTACCGCGACTCCATCTACATCAGCAAGGGCAACTGGCCCTGGTGATTTCTCTGCTAGCACAGGTGAGTCCAGTACAGTGAAGGGTCGAGGATGCACCCGTGGCCTGGGGTTGGCTAAGTACGTTAAGGCTCACGGTCGTATCCGGATAGAGATATCAGATGATGGACACACTCAAGTCGGACAACATAATTCAGCGTTTAATACAGCCATAGGAGCTACAGCTCGATATGAAGCTCCCCAAAACTACGTATCTTGGAGAAAGATACCGTGGGAGACGAAACTGAACCAGCTATTCCCTTCGCTACTTGTAAGTTTTCGATATTGTTTGTTATTTAACATTTTTATTTTATACTTATTTTTACTCGAATTTTCATGTAGGAATGGTTCGACTTCGATCTGACCCAAGTGAATGTCCAACAATATATTGACTACCACATGGGGAAAAGTTATAAAGATTATAGAACAAAAGTCTTGAAACCAATATTCGACGAACATGGACCTTCAAATGCTCCACAACACAAACCTGATTTTATAGAGGAACAAGACTGGACATTCTTATGTGAGCTTTGGTCGAGCAAAAAACACGAGGTAAATTTTGAAATAAACGGAAATTTATAATTGTCTTTGTTTTCGGTACTTACAGTGTTCGTGAATACAGGATAAATGTCACGCAAATGCGGAAAATCGAAGTCACTTGCGTTTTAACCACCGTGGAGGTTCGAAGCCATTTATCCAACATCGTGCCGAACATTCTGAGGTAAATATATCCTAACGTAAAATTTAACAGTTAATTGTTTTTACTATCTGGAATAATATTGAATTTATTTTATGTTTATAACAGAGTAGCACATGTGAGGTGCAATCATTTCCAGATTTTTTCCGTGTGACGCATTACAATGACAAGAATAAATGGATAAATGAAGAAGCCGAACGCTGCTATGTAAGTTTCAGTTTTTAAAATAAAATAATTAATATTATATATGTTAAATTTTTTTCTCAAATTCTAATATTAACTTATTTTTTGAAACAGAACGAAATGATGGAACTCCAACATCAAACTCAGGAGACAGGGACCGACCCCATACCAGATGAGCAGCTGTCGCAATTGGTTTTCAAGAATCAGACAGCTTACAACGTTGGTCTTGGCACTCGTAAGAAGCCAACGTCATCTGCACGCAATAATGGTAATTCGGACAATGTCTCTCTTCGAGACGAGTTAGTCACCACCAAAGACGAGCTGCAGCAGACTAAGGAGAAGCTACAACAGGTCACGGTGGACCACGAGAAGAAGATGATGGACCACGAGAAGAAGATGGAGCAGTTCGAACAGCAACTGCTGGCTTTCCGTCAGATGTTCGAGGCCTCAATGAGTCATGGTGCATCGGGCTCGAGCGTCCCCCCATCACAGTAGCAATTAATTTTATATTTGGTTTTGTATAAACATTTTGAACAAATAGATTTAATATAATATTTCTTTTTTCTAAAACAAATTTCAATATAATATTTCGTCATTAATTACATTTTTTTTCAACTAAATTAAATATTTTAGACCAAAAAATAAGTAAATTACTAATTTTTAAAAAAATAATTTTTTTACTTTTTTAGCGTCGAATATTTCGACGCTAATAGTATACAAAATGGCCGCTGTAAGCGTACATATATTTCTTTCTTAATATATGTTAGCGTCGACGAGTTTCGACGCTAAAGGTGACTTTTAGCGTCGAAAAATTTCGACGCTAATAGTAAAAAACATGGTCGCTATAAGCTTACATATAATACTTTTTTAATATACTTTAGCGTCGAAAGGTTTCGACGCTAAAAGTTTGAATTTTTGCGTCGATATATTTCGTCGCCAAATATACAATATAGCGTCGAAAATTTTACTTTAGCGTCGAAATAAATTGGACGCAGAATACTGTTTTTTAGCGTCGCATTTAATTATTTCGACGCTAAAAGTGGTTTTCGTCGACATTTTATCGTCCATTTTTTGCGTCTAATTTTTTCGACGCTAAATATCATTTGCGTCGAAATCGTCACTTATGGCGTCGAAACAATTCGACGCTAAATGGTCTAATTCTTGTAGTGTTTACTGAAAACCATTAGGCGTCGTAAGCATACTCGAGTAGGTGAGAATGATGGGACGACATTATACAAACATTTGGAAAAATAATTATTACTTGAATAATCAAAAAAATTAAACATGGCGAACATGTGAACATAGATTGAAACATATATAAGCATCAATATATGAAAATATCATGTATAACTGTTACATCTATACTTGAGTTGTTGATCATGAAAGCGTAGCTAAATAAATTATGTTCGTATTAATCTAAAATATAACATAACAATAAATTTAAAACTCAATTTGTAAGACACTTAAGGTTTTAAAATATGTAAAATATAACATTCACTTATACAGCCTACGACAATTCCTTATGCTTGTGTTGTCACGGCGAACTGATTGGGATTTCTGTATAGAATCTATAAGCATGCGATAGGAATACAATTAGTATGCTTGGGTATTTACAATATTACATGTGTACGTGAATGATGCATATACCCATACTGACAATGAGGCTTAAGGAATGTTCTATCATCTTAAGCTATTTCGGGGTACCGCTTCAACTAAATCACTAACGACTTGTACACGTGTCGTGACATTTCCTACAACCTACAAAAGAAATTACATCGACACAATCGATCTTGACAATACATCCACAAACCAACCAAGTATCTAAACTTTCTTAGCTATCACCCGACATCTCCATCAATACCATCATTTGCCATAACTCAAGGCAATCCTCACCACCACACAACTATACATACAACATGAGCACTTTCCCAAACTCCAACATGATTCATTTCCACTACACGAGGATTTTATTACAACACAACACAATCTCTAGGTTTTATCTCAACCCAAACCTTGCACAATTCATGAAAATACAATGCCAATTTGACACTCTCATGTATTCATGATATTGAATCATTCTTACACATGCTTGAAGTCTTGAGAATCAACCCAAACCCTAGGTTTTAATTCAACTCAAGCCATGTATAAATCATGATAAAATCCACCAATCTAAGCATGATTAATACCCTAATTAATGAAAATCATGTAAAATGAACATGGGTCATGGTTGGGTTTCATGGATGGATCTGATGATCTCAAATAATGATGCAAAAAAATTATTAAGATAAAATATGGGAACTTACTCGCTTCATTTATCACTTGGAAATGCAAGAGAACTCACAAATCTTAAGCTTGAATGAGGGCTGAGACATGGAGCTAAAATGAAGAAAATTAGGGTGTTTTAGTCCTCGATTTATGGAGAAGAAAAATGAGTCGTTCTATTTATAGTAGCCCCAAAATTCTAGATTTTTTCATATGGTCGTTCAAACGTAACTCAAACGTGCTCATTATGCCGAGTTCATTTGAAAGTCCATCGAACGCCACACAAACGTGGATCACTGATTTCAAAAATGTGTTCGAATGCCTCATTGAATGCCCCTCGAACGCAAACCCTCTAACTGGATTTGTTCAAATAGAGTGAAGAACGCTACACGAAAGTGATCTTGGTTTCGTTCGAATGCTGAAACGAACGTGCCATAAATGCAAACTTCTAAAATTTGAAATTTATAACTCAGTTGACCTTGAATTGTTATGGATTTGGTCAACACATAGACCCATCCATGTTCATAGCAACATAACATGCATGAAAAGACGACCATGTTGGACATGTCAGAAGAACCGGGATGTTACCTTAAAGATTTCAATCAAAACTTGTACATATATGTATATTATATTTAAAATATGTTTTTTGTTTTCTTTTACCTCATCCGTATGATTATTTATTGAGTTTCATAACTCACACCAAAATATTTATGTAGTTTTATAGGTTGGCAATTGAATTTGTGAGGCAAGAGCTCATGGTAGCTGTTATACATGTTGGACAATTATGACCCATAGCATCTTTATTTCTAAAAGACATTGTGGGTTTTGTACAAATTAACTATGTGACAAAGGAAATTGTTATTTTATCATTTTATAATTAGATTACTTGGATATATATAAATGATAAAAGTTCTTATGATTAGTTCCGGATTAATAAGATATGAGACAGTATTAATCCACAAACGGTTTAATCATTAAATATCCCTAGTCGTAGTATTATCGAGACCGGACATCGATAATGTGGAATAGACTAGTATTACACTTGTGCGCGTTATGGAAGCTTAACGGCATAGTTCTCATATATTTAAGTATTGGATACTAATGCAAGTGTGATATGAGGTTCTGTTAGCCGTTGGACCGGGAACAGCTTCGCTCTAGATAGACCCATCGAAATTCCATTGGTAGTATGACTATTTGTCTATTGGAATCCAAATCAGAGTAAGTGTATTTGGTCTTAACCTGAGACTTGCATCGCTAATACTTGCGACAATCAGTAAACTTTGGTTTTGGTCATCTGGTGCTTTAACAGGTTATGTGTACGCCTCTTCTGGGTTTACTGAGAATTGTAGTGTATTGGGTGTGATGTCAAGATGGAAGTATCACTTCAGTCATATGGAGAAGATGATCACGCAGGGATACAGAACTAGTACTCTTATATGCTGCAGCTATCGGGATAATATGACTAAGTCATGATTATCCGATTACAGAGACTAGTTGCTTGTGATCCGATATATGCTTCGTATGGGGCAGACACAATTCCAGCCTTAGGCCTAGCATGTGACATCTGATATTGAATCGTAATACGCAATACATTGTATACTATGCCTGATATAGATTATATATTCCTCGTTGAATATTTCTGGAGAATTGGGTAGGCACGGTACTTTGCTAGAAGCCAACCATGTCTTGTAAATCGGTGAGAACGTGGTACGCGGTACACACGTGTCGGATAGTCCGACAACCGGATTTACTGCCAACATATCCAAGGATCTCTTGGGTCGCTTTCCAAAGATTCACCGATGACATTTGACTCGAACAGAATTAATTTGGGATTAATTATGAGAGAAAATTAATATGGGATTAATTGCGGCAAGAATTTTTCTGGATAAAATTCGAATAGAAGAGAGAAAGTGATTAATTTGGAATTAATCGATTAAAGAATATATTAGATATATTAATTGAAATCGGATTTCAAAGCGGAATTAAAATTGGTTTTTAATTCGGGCGAACGAATTAATTTGGAATTAATTCGCAAGCGACTTTCGTAATAATTTTGCTAGGCATTATTATTTAATTAAATTGGATTTGATTACGTCGTGACGAAAAATTCGCTTAATTGGATTAAACGAACCCGAGTCCGAAGTGTTGAGCAAGCCAACTTGAATTTTGAATTTAAGTGGTGGGGCCCACTAACTTACATCAATTGTCAACATTAGTGATGGAAGTTGTTGGGAGCATTTAATGCCTTTTTCCCTCCAACACACTTTGTTTTTCTTTTTGGAAATGATATACACTTTTAGAAAGAAAATAATTGGTATTAGTTTTGGAAACCAAAATATCAAAACATCATCTCTCTCATTTTCTCTCCTTGGCCGAGAGCTTCCTCCTCTCTCTAAAAGTTTTTGTTGCAAAACTTTAAGCTTGCTAGCACATTTGGAGTTGATTAAGGTGATAGGGAAACTCATCCTTAAGTTGGGAATCTAATTTCAAAGCTTTGAGCTTCTTCAACATACAAAGATTTTTGAAACCCACATCCGCTCAATGTAAGTTTTTTCCGCAAACTCACTTGATCATTCACACACAATATCATGTCTTAGAGATCCTTGGCATGTCTATGACACTAACAATGGTATCAGAGCCATATCTAAGCATGATTTGTATTTATGATTTATGGACTTTATTTAGGGATTTTATGCTTGGGGTATATTTTTTTCCAAATTGGTTGTTTGGTTGTGCATTGATGATGATAAATTGGATTTGGGAATCATTGGATTTGAGAAATTGATTGGATCTAAAATTTCCCTAAATCCCTTCACATGGTCGAAACTAGCCCTAAAAGACTCATGGTGATTTTTTGAAAATTTGACAATTGGATGTGTGAATAGCATGAAATAAATCTTGTATGTTGATTTAATTGGATTGAAATCAAATTGAGTGTTATTTTATGCCCTTTACCGTGAGCTATAGCATGTTGTGATGGATTGATTTTGCTTCAATTTGTGTTGGACATGAATTGGATGATTAAAGCATGATTAATTAGTTTAATTGATGTTTTGGAAATATTAGTTTAATTAATTAATTATGGTAATTATACTTTAATTAAATTAATGTGATATTTGGAATATTATGTTAATAATAAATTAGTCTTTAAATTGGATTGGGCTAATTTATTGTATTTGGGCTTAATGGGGGCCAAGCATGGTTTTGGACAATTGGATTGGATCCAAATTAGGCCTAAAACCATTTCCATAAAGTCCAAATATAACTTTTGGGTCTTTAATAATTTAATTGGGCCTAATGGACCTAAATTGATTTTGGCAAAATTGTGATTCCTTATTGGGCCTTGGCTATTGGATTGGATCCATATTGGCCAAAGCCCATGCCTAAAGAATTAATTGAAAGCCCATTGGACTTTAATTAAATAGGCATTGGATTCTAATTGGGCCTTTGAGACCCATTAAGATTGGATTTGGAATCCAAGTCTTTAAGGCACATAAATAAGTGTAATTATTTAATTTGGAATTAAATTCGAATTAATATTGAATACAAATTAAATTGGATTTAAAATTGTAGTTTGATATAATTCAAGAATACATACTTTGAGTATTTATTCTTAAACGAGTTGGACTCGCGCAAATCAAATCGTTGTTTGAACATTGGATGGTCATTAATTCAAAGATTAATTAATTGGATTAGATTGATTGAATAACATGCTTTGTGTGAATACTTGAATATATTTGTATGAATAACGTATATCGGATGGATATTGGAAGGGTGGGGGCAATTTTGGAAATTGTTGTAATAAATTTAGAATTTATTAAATTGGACCTGCGTGTCCAGCCTATTATCTCTTTACTCTTTGTATTTCTCTTCTCACCAATTCCTCTAAATATAAATGAGGTTTCTTTAATGTATTATGTAATTGGGTAGAAGTATGAATAGTGCTAGCGGGAGAGAGAAAAATGAGAGATTTATTCTAGGAAAAAAGTTTGTTATATATCCATCCGCATATCATTATTAATTTATTCGCGCCTTATTATGCTTTTAGAATGCATGCTTAAGGGTGTATGATGAGACCTAATCAAACATAATAAATTGGATGCCAATTTACGCGAAAAAAAAAACCCTCACCTCAATATTAAGCATATTCCTTCCATTGAGTGGTTCTTTCTCAAGATCCAAGATTTGCTTTGATTTGTTGGCCAAAGTCAAGATCATTGTCCATCGCGGATGTGTTTGAACCACGAAGGCTTTGTTATATATCGCATGTCTTGGGCAGTTGTGACTTGTTGGCCAAAGTCAAGGTCACTTTTGTACATCGACGTGGATTACGAAGCTTTCCCACTGTCAATGGGTCGCACTTAACTAGAATCATTAAGCTTGTTGAGCCAAATCCAAGGCTTAGTTGATTCGAGGAAAAAAAGGTTAGGATATATATAATTAGATATATATTTGACTTGGAGGTCCACCTACCGGATCTAGGAATTGGATGGATCTAATTGATCTTAGAGATCTACCTAGTTAAGTTTCATACAACTTGTTGGCCAATCAAGGTTGTGTGTTATTTAACGAGATCCTAGCCCACTAAGAACTGGGTTTCCTGAGTACTCAACAGAGGGTTGAGCTCGCCGAAAAAATAGTGGGAGGCCAGTATTAAATTTCATTTCGTTTAATACTTTCTATAATGCGCGCTTTATTTTTCGTCGTTAATAATTTATATAGTTGGACTAATATTTTATTGTTTTCTTTGAACATTGGACTGTAACCATAACTTCATTTGTAGTCTGTATAGTTTGGACTATAGTAATCATACATTTGAAGTTACCTGATTGTTGATTGAATAGTGGACTTGTTGGGGTTGGTGCTCAGAGCGCCAATCCGGGCCGTATTTATGTCTGATTCATGAATACGAACATCCCCTTATTCCATAATATTACTTATTTATGGTTGCACCTCTTGTTCTTATATACGTATTCGATCTGATTACGATTAGATTGAAACTAAATATGGTTTAGTGATATGTATATATTAGACAAAGGCCCGATAATATATAATGCAGTACACAGTTACAAAGTTAGTTTGTAATTGACATTGGGAAGTGTCACTGCTATATGTATATTATCAAACAAAGTTCCTGGTCAAGATTTGCTAACACGGGTCGGTTAGTCAAATCCGTTGAGACCAGTACATGTCGTATATCGAGACTTGGTCCGATGGTTTATCCCAATGAACCATGAGTCTAGGGAGACTCGTATAGACGTGTAGGTGTTTATAGTGGATAAACACTGAACGGCTCACCGAAGATTCTTAATGGATGGTACGCCAACGTCAATAAGAATCTTCTCGGGTTGAGTAGCATAGTGGTCCTTCGACTTGAGACACCACTGTGGATGTATGAGACATCCTCCACACTTAGATGGCAGTCACGTCACCGATCTATTTAGATCAGACCTCCGCCTGTTCGTTGGGTGTGGATCGATCCTCAGGATATCCTGTGTGTGTCAAGATAGGATCCGTCAGTTCTGTGTACAGAGCATAGGTAGTCCATATATTTAGCAGTCTGTTAATTGTGGCCACAGTATACATCGGAAGTAAGTTCCGAGTGTTATTTAAAGATTGCTAATAGATACGTCGACGAGATAATACCTATAGAGATTTGACGTTTACATCTATATCTCTGGGATTATCTGGATACCTGTGACGGAGGGATTATACGTATGCAATGACCTCGACCTGTATGATTCAGCTAGTTTATCCGTGATCGTCATAATCTACGGGTGGATAGATTATTACATGAAATTGGATTTCATGACGGATATACCTGAATCTAGAGAGTCTCAATAATGAAACATACTCGTAGAGCACTAGAGCAACATTTATGAATAATGATGATTATTTATAATCGTTTAATCGTTAAACGAAAAATACATGCGAACGGGCCGAACCGTCATTTCCTAATTAATGTGTATTTGTATTTAATATATGATATTATTAAATACACATTAATAAATAGTCAAATAAAGGTATTTGACATATATCATCAATATATGTATTTGAGATATTTAAAGTAAATATAATACATATATTTGATATATTTGTATTTAATTAATTATTTAATTATTTAATTGTTAAATGATTAATATAATTAAAATATAAATATATCACCAAATGATAAAGTTAGGAAATGATTATAAGTTGCAATTGTTGACTTATACTTTAAAGGAAAAGGTTGTCAAATTGATTTTGACTTCTTAAGATATTTGTTCAAAAATGTTTGAAAAATGAAAATATCTTTTTTCTTTATTTCTTGTTAAATTTCGGCCATGACACTTTAAATATAAGAGTTATATTTTTTCTAAGTTGCATTTGTTGACTAAATAAATATCTTTAAAGTTGTTTTTGGATATTTAACCAAGTTGACTAAATAAAGTGAAATGAAAATGAAATTACAATATTTGTTTTTCCTTTAGTGAAATTCGGCCAAGGCTTCCTTGTCCAAGTATATATTGTTTTTCATTTCATTTTATTGTTAACCTAATACACTTTAAAGAAAAACTCCATTAATGGAAGCAAAGGAAGCTTGTGAGAAAGAAAGAAGAACCAAAGAAAGCTTGGATTTTAGTAAGTTTTTCCAACTCTACTATTAGAAAGGAATGTTCCTTAGGATCTAGGCTCTAACATATGATGTTCTTAGGTTATTTCTTTCTTTATTCTTTGTGTTTTTGATGATGGAAGTTTTGATGAAGTGTTGAGCATGTATGATGAAGGAAGCTTATGACTATTGTAGTAATAAGTGTTCTTTTATGGTTTTGGAAACCTGTTGCTAATCTAGAGTTGTTGACCCACTCTTAGATGACCTAGATTTGATCTTGAGTTGTTTCATTGTGTTGAGACTTTGATTGGATGGAAGAAACATGATTAAAGTAATTGATTTAACCAATTTGGTCTAATTTGTCCAATTTGAAGAAATTGAAAAATTAGGGTTCTTGACCAATTCCAAATTTGGGCATTTTCATATATGTTGTGCATTTGGATGTGTATATGATGCATATAAAGTTTCATGTTGATTGGATTACATTTGATGTGTTTTGAAGCATGAAATGACAAATGGTCAATTTGGCACCAAATGGTGCATTCGGCCAAAGTGAGAAATTGGGGATTTGGTTGCTTTTGGTGTTTTGATGTTTTGAACATGCTAAGTTCATCTTAGAAATGATTTAGAATCATTCAAAATTGATTAGATCAATTTCGGACTAAAATGGACAAAATACCAATGTAAGGGCATTTCGGTAAATTCACTTGAATATGATTCATTTGAATTTTATTTCATAATTTGATTATTGGATGTTAAATAAATATGTTTATTTAATTAATCCGAGAAAAATTTTGAAATCGGAAGATACGATCTTCCGCCGCTTCCGCTGCGTTACCGGATTCCGCCCTTAAAACCCCTACAAAATGGTATCAGAGCGAGTCTGATTCTAGGCCTCCATAAATGATTAGCTTGTTTTATTCAATGTTTAATCATGTTTTCTTGACTTTATACATGCATGTTATAATCTAATTTGATTAGATTTATGGTGTATGACACTTAATGTAATATCCCCACTTAATAAGGTTTTAAAGTAACTAGTATTTGGAATACTTGTTTCTTGGTCCGTCTTGTCAATACGGTTTATAAATATATTTTCGTTGACTACATCTGAGACCGTGCCTCTGCTGTGAGGGTGTAGCTGATAGAAATTTATTTATGCCGAATGTATATTAGATACTAGATAAATTCAAGCGAAAGCGGAATCCTGAACGTGCCCTAGCTGTCAGGGTTACGCAAGTAACTTGAGTTTATCATTGACAAGTTTAACCTTGGTACGTCTCCTTGTGGGCCTGCCTTCGCAGCGACAACGAGAAACGGCCAGGACCGGAACCTTGGAGTCACTAGTGAGTGATTGACAATTAGTTGTCTACCTGTGAATATACGTAGGCGAGACCGTGCCTCTGCTGTGAGTCGAAATATATTCATGGGGTCCTCTTCCCATTATGGAATTCGATTTAATTATTGAATTCTCGTTTTTCCGTTGGGGATTACGGCATTACGTAAAAATAGTGGGAGGCACTGCTAAGTTTAAAATATTCCATAACTTAGGCAGTGTATGTTATTATGGAAATTGCCGCTTGTTTGTTTCCTTATTCTATTGTTTATATAGAATTAAACTTTTATTTACTGCACACATATTTTGATATGTTATCTGACTAGACTCTTGGTTGCAGTTATTCTAGAATAGGTTCTAGATACTAATAGACTAGGATATTATTAGATTAGTCTAAACCATCGGGAACTGTTGTTCCGATTTTCTTCAAAAATAAAGATGGTTAATGACTTAGTTTCTAAGTCATGATAGATAATCTAGATAGATATCCCCTTTAGGATATAATACTTTAGAGACAATAGTTTCTTATGCAGTAAGAATTGACTTGAATTAGTTCATGTCTCGAGATTCTTGACTGGCATTAAGAAAGCCCTATTAGGTATTTGTTTATCTAGTAATGACGTTTCTAAGCTTTAATTACCTTTAGAGGTAATGTGTATGACACAATTTGCTAATCAGTTATTTACAATTGTTGTGAATAGTTGAATGCAAATAGTAAAGCTAAAGAAAGGAGATGCGTATATTTGTGTATAGAAAATATCGATTTTCACAATACTACAACTATAGGTATTGGATACCAGATCTCCCGTCTAGTTATTTGAAATATTGGTTAACGATTGTTTTGATATTTGATATCGGAACTTGCGACTATTGGATAGTCACTTGTTCTTTATAAACAATTGTTACATATTTTATAATAACTAGTAGTGTCATTGACGTAGAGATAAACATAAAGAGAAATTATTCGGTAAAGTAAATAATTTAGAACGGTGCTTTATGAGTTTAATCACTTAAGCATTGGATGCTTATTCCGTATGGTAAATGATGGTTTGATACTAGATCACACACACATCCTTATCCATTTAATGAATATTGTATTCAGGAAAGTGATTAAGATCTCGTTTAACCAATGATTGTCATTGGACCACCAAATTTATTTAACTGATACATTGGATGTATGTAGTTTTATAAATAATAATTGCTTAAGGTAGTTTTCTTTATTCGTAACTTAGTTGATGAATTGTCATAACTTAGTTACGTGTTTCTGAAGGAACACATATTGAAAGTCTTGAAAGTATCAAGTACTTTCAATCCGTTCTGATGAAACGTAGATTGAACATTTTTGACTTGTTCAAATATATTCAATCTAAAGTTTTAGAGAATTCTATCCTCAAAATTCATAACATGTCTTTGAACTGTTCAAAGATCTTTGATACGATCAAACGTATGAATTTAAAGCAATTAGTTCTAAGGTTATTTAGTGAATATGATTCATATTCAATATTGTTCTTCCACGATTCCATCTTGATGGAATTGAGTAGTGGGAGCAATCGAATCTTATATGATTTGATTCGTCTGATATTGAAAGTTACCGAATTAGTTTCAATACTCTTGGGGTTATACTCCAGTAACACTAATTCATCTCTTTAATTAATGTTCCATTATTTTCTACAGTTGCATATATGATATGTATAGGTAGAAAATTTGAATCTTGAAAAGTTTGAGATTTCAATCTTTCTTTTATATAATAGTTATATAATGGAAATTACTTACACCTCGGAGGTATAAGTAAAAGTTTATCGTTTATTCTGTTTAATAGAATATTGTATTCTATTTAATAGAATATCTTTCCTACGATTCTAAGTAATAAAATTTTATTACTTGGTGTGTAACATCAGATGTTAACTATTGTAGAAAAGACTTGACTTATTGAAGTCAAATGTGAGAATGATAAATTATAAATGGAACTACGTAATTAATAAGATGAAACAACCCTTATACATCTTCCGTACAAGTCCAATGGATAACAGAATCATTCACGAGTATTTGATACTTAATGGTTCCGTTGTTTTCTTACTGAAGAAAAATTATCCTATAACTTATAATGGAAGCGATATTTGATATCGATTCTGGAAGTTCACCATTGAACCATAGATCTAAGATTGTTCATAGCTTACTACGATCAAGTTTTGAACTTGATTACGCTTTCATTATGAATTAGTTCATAATATGTGCTAATTGTTTGCGCAGCGAAAGCATTGTGAGCTTATTAAAGGTTTGACCTTTACAGTATGACAGTGAGAAAAGTTATACTCAGCAATCTATTGTAGATTCTGAGAAAACTTATCTCTAGTCACACTAATGAACAATTAAAGATATATTGGTTAATGTTGATAATAAACTGTATATTTTAGCTAAAGAATGCAAAGTGGCGTTTTTGGATGACTTATTCAGATAAGAGATCAGTTGTGATTTCCTTATTTGAAGAGTTCATTCTGAAATGGCCCTAGAGTTTGTGTTCTGCTGAGATCGCAGTTTAGTGTGCTAGCTTATAGAGCCTATTGTAGACTCAGATAAGTCTTCCAGAAATATGTGTTCTCTATTTTTGATATCGTCAGATTGTCTGATCTTGTCAAAGTATATAGAATACATATGTGATTAGAAGGGTTAGTGGGAGCGTACATATTACTTTCTAGTGTTATATATCTTAACGACATTGTCATTATTATAGTAATAATGAGATGTTTATGAGGTAAAAGATTTACCTAAGTCTTCTTTACTCCGTGATAAAAGTGGGAGTAGTCTCTTTATATACGATATAAGTTTTATATAAGATATAAAACCAAGAGACTTGTGAGATACTCCTATTAGTCGTACATTAGATATGATCTAATGAAAGACATAACAAGGCTATCTGTATGACAGTTAGTATAACTGTTCGACAGTTATTGTGTGTCTTATATAAGTATTCATTTTCGTAAAGGATGATTCCTTTTTCGAAAGAGATATTGATTAGAATGTCTAATCAATCTTATGTATCATTTGATGATGACATAATAAATACTTTATATGTGCGATTGTAGATATCGATTTAATCGTAATTGTTACGAGTTATTTTGACATCCTATAGACCATATGATGGATCTTGAAACACGTTCTTTGTGATCTTTGAGATATTAAGAACGAGTTTCTAATTCATGGAGAATATAGTCTGCAACCATTAGGGTCATATTAGTTTTGAGACTAATTATGACGTTAGACAGTCTACGTCATAAAGAGTCACAAAAGATGCAGTGGGAGTGTCACGAAGGATTCTACTTTTTAGTGGAATTAAATGCAACTTTTGAAGTATTGACTTATGAAGTTGCATAGTGACCTTATAAATAGAAGTTTTAAATTGTGTTGTGCTTGCGGTTGTCCTCATAGTATTTTTGGATTTGATCCTTAAATACTTGGACAACTTAGTAGCTGTAGCAAATACAGATATAGCATCATTTCATATTAATGTATAATTTAGATTCTACAAAATATGAATGATGCTGACTATGGGAAACGATAGAGTTTGTTTGACAAACTCATCGACATTTCATAGCGGACTTGTTTTTGGTTGCCTACCTCTTAAGTACTGGGTGAGCTTTTGAGGACCATGTGCATACGATGCACATTGAGATAGTATATGATACCGTGGATTGGCACTAGAGCAAGTGGGAGAAATTGTTGGGGTTGGTGCTCAGAGCGCCAATCCGGGCCGTATTTATGTCTGATTCATGAATACGAACATCCCCTTATTCCATAATATTACTTATTTATGGTTGCACCTCTTGTTCTTATATACGTATTCGATCTGATTACGATTAGATTGAAACTAAATGTGGTTTAGTGATATGTATATATTAGACAAAGGCCCGATAATATATAATGCAGTACACAGTTACAAAGTTAGTTTGTAATTGACATTGGGAAGTGTCACTGCTATATGTATATTATCAAACAAAGTTCCTGGTCAAGATTTGCTAACACGGGTCGGTTAGTCAAATCCGTTGAGACCAGTACATGTCGTATATCGAGACTTGGTCCGATGGTTTATCCCAATGAACCATGAGTCTAGGGAGACTCGTATAGACGTGTAGGTGTTTATAGTGGATAAACACTGAACGGCTCACCGAAGATTCTTAATGGATGGTACGCCAACGTCAATAAGAATCTTCTCGGGTTGAGTAGCATAGTGGTCCTTCGACTTGAGACACCACTGTGGATGTATGAGACATCCTCCACACTTAGATGGCAGTCACGTCACCGATCTATTTAGATCAGACCTCCGCCTGTTCGTTGGGTGTGGATCGATCCTCAGGATATCCTGTGTGTGTCAAGATAGGATCCGTCAGTTCTGTGTACAGAGCATAGGTAGTCCATATATTATTAGCAGTCTGTTAAATCTGTGGCCACAGTATACATCGGAAGTAAGTTCCGAGTGTTATTTAAAGATTGCTAATAGATACGTCGACGAGATAATACCTATAGAGATTTGACGTTTACATCTATATCTCTGGGATTATCTGGATACCTGTGACGGAGGGATTATACGTATGCAATGACCTCGACCTGTATGATTCAGCTAGTTTATCCGTGATCGTCATAATCTACGGGTGGATAGATTATGTACATGAAATTGGATTTCATGACGGATATACCTGAATCTAGAGAGTCTCAATAATGAAACATACTCGTAGAGCACTAGAGCAACATTTATGAATAATGATGATTATTTATAAATCGTTTAATCGTTAAACGAAAAATACATGCGAACGGGCCGAACCGTCATTTCCTAATTAATGTGTATTTGTATTTAATATATGATATTATTAAATACACATTAATAAATAGTCAAATAAAGGTATTTGACATATATCATCAATATATGTATTTGAGATATTTAAAGTAAATATAATACATATATTTGATATATTTGTATTTATTAATTATTTAATTATTTAATTGTTAAATGATTAATATAATTAAAATATAAATATATCACCAAATGATAAAGTTAGGAAATGATTATAAGTTGCAATTGTTGACTTATACTTTAAAGGAAATGGTTGTCAAATTGATTTTGACTTCTTAAGATATTTGTTCAAAAATGTTTGAAAAATGAAAATATCTTTTTTCTTTATTTCTTGTTAAATTTCGGCCATGACACTTTAAAATATAAGAGTTTTATTTTTTCTAAGTTACATTTGTTGACTAAATTAAATATCTTTAAAGTTGTTTTTGGATATTTAACAAGTTGACTAAATTAAAGTGAAATGAAAATGAAATTACAATATTTGTTTTTTCTTTAGTGAAATTCGGCCAAGGCATTCCTTGCCAAGTATATATTGTTTTTCATTTCATTTTATTGTTAACCTAATACACTTTAAAGAAAAACTCCATTAATGGAAGCAAAGGAAGCTTGTGAGAAAGAAAGAAGAAAAACAAAGAAAGCTTGATTTTTAGTAAGTTTTTCCAACTTACTATTAGAAAGGAAAATGTTCCTTAGGATCTAGGCTTAACATATGATGTTCTTAGGTTATTTCTTTCTTTATTCTTTGTGTTTTTGATGATGGAAGTTTTGATGAAAGTGTAGAGCATGTATGATGAAGAAGCTATGGCTATGTAGTAATAAGTGTTCTTTTATGGTTTTGGAAACCTTGTTGCTAATCTAGAGTTGTTGACCCACTCTTAGATGACCTAGATTTGATCTTGAGTTGTTTCATTGTGTTGAGACTTTGATTGGATGGAAGAAACTGATGAAAGTATTGATTTAACCAATTTGGTCTAATAATTTGTCCAATTTGAAAAATTGAAAAATTAGGGTTCTTGACCAATTCCAAATTTGGGCATTTTCATATATGTTGGCATTTGGTGTGTATATGATGCATATAAAGTTTCATGTTGATTGGATTTCATTTGGATGTGTTTTGAAGCATGAAATGACCAAATGGTCAATTTGGGCACCAATGGTGCATTCGGCCTTTGTGAGGAAATTTGGGGATTTGGTTGCTTTTGGTGTTTTGATGTTTTGAACATGCTAAGTTCATCTTAGAAATGATTTAGAATCATTCAAAATTGATTAGATCAATTTCGGACTAAAATGGACAAAATACCAATGTAAGGGCATTTCGGTAAATTCACTTGAATATGATTCATTTGAATTTTATTTCATAATTTGATTATTGAATGTTAAATAAATATGTTTATTTAATTAATCCGAGAAAAAGTTTTGAAATCGGAAGATACGATCTTCCGCCGCTTCCGCTGCGTTACCGGATTCTGCCCTTAAAACCCCTACAGGACTATTGCATCAAGATGACTGGAAAGATTAGCATTAGGGACATCGTCATGGGCGATAATGTCTTAACGGCGCCATTTTTCAGATTGGGGCTGAATCTCAGGATTTTCCTGGGAAGCCGAGAAGTTGCTCTTTGTTATAGACAGACTCTTCAGGGCTGAGCCTGACATGAGCGGGTTTTTTTGATCTTGAGCTTTGGAAGACTCACATGTGACAACTCGACTTCTCATTTGTCATGCTTGCTGTATGACTCCATAATTTCATCGTCAAAACAGGATTGGATCCCTACAACATGTGTTGAAATTGAAGGACCTTCATAGATATAATCTTAGACCTCAGAAGTATGAATTGCAAAAGAAGCTTTTTCGCTCACGCATGTTAGGGGTACATCTGTCAAGCACTATGTGTCATAGATGATTGCTGAAATCGAACAACTAGGTCAGCTGGGCATAACCTTCGAGGCTGAGACTTCCATAGATTTGATCTTACAGTCTCTGTCCACTGTTGGGGCGGGTTCATCATGAACTACAATATGATGAACCAAGAGAAGACTCTTGGAGAGTTGATGGCGATGTTGAAAGAAGCAGAGCTAGAGCTTCTGAAGGGCAAGAAGCGTGAGGCGCATCTTACTTCGACATCTCAGAAGGCTAAGGCTTGGCCGAAGGCTTCTGGAGGCATGAAGAAGAAGAAGAAAAGAAAGGGCAAGGCCAAATCATCGCAGTCTTCTGGGAAGACAAAGGATAAATCCCAAGATGTCTGCCTACAATGTGGCAAACGGGGTCACTGGAAGTGTGACTGCCGTGAGTACAAGGCGCATATGAAGGAAGTGAAGGAGGGCAAGGCTCCGGCTTCAGGTATGTTTGTTATTGAAATAAACATGTCTACTTCTAGTTTTAAAAATTAGATTTTTGATTCTAGATGTGGTACTCATATATGTACTGATGTGCAGGATCTACAGATTAGCAGGAGACTGGCTTCGAGAGAGATGACCTCCGAGTTGGAAATGGGACTAGAGTCACCGTTTTGGACGTTGGCACCTATATTTTGAAACTGCCCTTGGGGCATGTACTTTCATTATCAGACTATTATTATGTATCTAGTTTGACTAGAAATATTATCTCTATATCTTGTTTGACCCAATGTAAGTATACTTTTGTATTCCGGAACACTGGGTGTTTTGTTTATAAAGATGATTTTAAGATATGTACAGCTGATGCTAATAATGGACTTTATATTTTGAATATAAATGAATCTCAAACATATAACATGACAAACAAAAAGCTCAAATTGAGTAAAATGGATGAAACTTATATGTGGCATTGTCGTCTGAGACACATTAACAAGACTCGTATATCCACACTTTTGAAGAGTGGATACTTGGATGGATTTGATCCTAATTCATATGACATCTGCGGATCTTATTTATTAGGTAAAATGCCTAAAACGCCTTTTAGTGGTAAAGGTGTACGTGCCACCGAACTGTTAGCCCTCGTTTATAGTGACGTATCTGGGCCCATGTCTAGCCAGGCTAGAGGTGGATATGAATACTTCGTAACCTTTATGGATGATACATTGCTTTATGGTTATGTGTATCTTATGAGTCACAAGTGAGAAACTTTTGAGAAATTCAAAGAGTTTCGACACGAAGTAGAAAAATAGACCGGTAAAAGTATTAAAATATTACGGTCGGACCGTGGTGGAGAATACTTAAGCAATGAGTTTCTCGATTATCTGAAAGAATATGGTATTCTTTCACAATGGACTCCTCCCAAAACACCTCAATTAAATGGTGTGTCCGAACGGAGAAACCGAACTTTGTTGGACATGGTAAGGTCAATGATGAGTCGCACTGAGCTACCAATTTCCTTTTGGGGATACGCATTAAACAGTGCAATACTTATTTTGAATAAGGTTCCGTCAAAGTCTGTTGGACAGACTCCATATGAAATATGGATAGGAAAGAAACCGGGTTTCTCATTCCTGAAGATTTGGGGATTCTGGGCATATGTTAAACGTTTGGATGGTACCAAACTAGAACCCAAATCGGATAAGTGCCTATTTGTAGGTTATCATCGGGAAACCATAGGATATTACTTCTACAACCCACAAGAGAACAAGGTATTTATTACTCTCCATGTGGGTTTCCTCGAAAAGGAATTCCTAAATACAGTGGTAAGTGGGAGGAAATTAGAACTCGATGAAAATCGTAGTGATATTGTTCCTGGCACAGACTCCCTCGCGAAATATGAACAATTCATCATGGATGAGACTGTACCATAATCTTCTAATACACAAGAACCGCGTAGGTCAGAGAGAGTCAGAAAACAACCTGAGAGGTATGGGTTTCCGATCTCACCTCATGTAGATATTAATCTTATTGAGGATAATGAGCTGGCTACGTATGAGAAAGTGATACAAGATATTGACTCCGCTTTATGGAAAGATGTCATGAAGTCCGAAATGGATTCCATGTATACCAACCAAGTTTGGACACTGGTTGATGCACCAAAAGGCGTTAAGCCGATTGGTTGTAAATGGGTCTTCAAGATGAAGACTGACATGGATGGCAACATACAAACGTACAAAGCTAGGCTTGTAGCAAAAGGGTATCGTCAACGACATGGTGTCGATTACAACAAAACTTTTTCATCTGTTGCCATGATTAAATCCATTCAGATAATACTTGTTATTGCTGCATATTTAGATTATGAAATATGGCAGATGGATGTCAAAACCGCTTTCCTTAATGGAAACCTTTTGGAGGATGTTTATATGCAACAGCCTGACGGTTTTGTCGTGCCAAAATATGCAAACGAGGTTTGCAAGTTAAATCGATCCATTTATAGATTGAAGCAAGCATCGCATTCTTAGAACCAACGTTTTGATGAGATCATAAAAGAATATGATTTCATTCAAAACAAAGATGATTCTTGTGTATATAAGAAGGTTAGTGGGAGCGCACTGACATTCATTTTCCTTTATGTTGATGATGTATTGCTTATTGGCAATGACATTCCCATGCTACAATCAGTGAAAGCTTGGCTTTCATTAAAATTCTCCATGAAATATCTGGGAGAAGCAGCCTTTATTCTGGGAATAAAGATCTACCGAGATAGATCTAGAAAGCTGCTTGGACTCTCCCAGAGCTCGTACATTGACAAAGTGTTGAAGAGATTCAATATGGATCAGTCTAAGAAGGGCTGCTTCCAGTGTCACATGGCGTCTCTCTATCTAAGGACTTGTGTCCTAAAACTCAAGATGAGAGAGATAACATGAGTCAGATCTCGTTCACTCCTGCAGTCGGATCGATCATGTATGCCATGATATGTACACGACCTGATGTCTCATATGCTTTGAGCATGTGCAGCCGCTATCAGGCCGATCCAGGTGATGGTCACTGGATTGCTGTTAAGAATATCCTTAAGTATCTTAGACGAACTAATGATGCTTTCTTAATCTATGGAGATGGAGAACTTGAGGTGACTGGGTTCACCAACACAAGTTTCCAAACCGATAAAGCCGACTCTAAGTCACAATCTGGGTACATATTTTGTTTGAACAACGGAGCAGTGAGCTGGAAATCTTCCAAGCAAGAGACTGTTTCCGATCCGACAACAGAAGCGGAATATATCGCTACAACTGAGGCAGCAAAAGAAGCAGTTTGGATCCAGAAATTCCTAATTGGATTAGGAATAGTTCCGTTAGCAGTTGAGTCCGTTCCTTTGTATTGTGACAATAACGGGGCTATAGCGCAGGCTATGGAACCGCGGTTTCATCAACGATCCAAGCACGTACTTCGATGTTTCCATCTGATTCGTGAGATCATACATCGTGGTGATGTGAAGATCAAAAAGATCGCTTCAGATAACAACATTGTAGATCCGCTGACGAAAGTTATCTCTCAGCAAAAGTTTGAGCGACATGTACATAGTTCAGGTGTTAGATACTTGAGTGATTGGCTATGAGCCAAGTGAGAGATTGTTGGACAATTATGACCCATAGCATCACTATTTGTAAAAGACATTGTGGTTTTTGTACAAATTAACTATGTGACAAAGGAAATTACTATTTTATCATTTTATAATTAGATTACTTGGATATATATAAATAATAAAAGTCCTTATGATTAGTTTTGGATTAATAAGATATGAGACAGTATTAATCCACGAACGGTTTAATCATTAAATATCTCTAGTCGTAGTATTATCGAGACTGGACATCGATAATGTGGAATAGACTAGTATTACACTTGTGTGCGTTATGGAAGCTTAACGACATAGTTCTCATATATTTAAGTATTGGATACTTATGCAAGTGTGATATGAGGTTTTTTAGTAGTTGGACCGGGAACAGCTTCGCTCTGGATAGACCCCTTGGAATCTCATTGGTAGTATGACTATGTGTCTATGGGAATCCGAATCAGGGTAGGTGTATTTGGTCTTAACCTGAGACTTTCATCGCTAATACTTACGACAATGAGTACGCTTTAGTTTTGGTCGTCCGGGGCTTTAACAGGTTCTGTGTACGCCTCTTCTGGGTTTATTGAGAATCGTAGTGTATTGGGTGTGATGTCAAGATGGAAGTATCACTTCAGTCATATGGAGAAGATGATCACGCAGGGATACATAACTAGTACTCTTATATACTGTAGCTATCAGGATAATATGACTAGGTCATGATTATCCAATTAAAGACTAGTTGCTTGTGATCCGATATATGCTTCGTACGGGGCAGACACAATTCCAGCCTTAGGCCTAGCATGTGACATCTGATACTGGATCGTAATACGCAATACATGTATACTATGCTTGATATAGATTATATATTCCTCGTTGAATATTTCTGGAGAATTGGGTAGGCACAGTACTTTGCTAGAAGCCAACCATGTCTTGTAAATCGGTGAGAACATGGTACGCGGTACGCACGTGTCGGATAGTCCGACAACCGGATTTACTGCCAACATATCCAGAGATCTCTTGGTCGCTTTCCAAAGATTCACCGATGACATTTGACTCGAACAGAATTAATTTGGGATTAATTATGAGAGAAAATTAATATGGGATTAATTGCGGCAAGAATTTTTCTGGGATAAAATTCGAATAGAAGAGAGAAAGCGATTAATTTGGAATTAATCGATTAAAGAATATATTGGATATATTAATTGAAATCGGATTTCAAAGCGGAATTAAAATTGGATTTTAATTCGGGCGAACGAATTAATTTGGAATTAATTCGCAAGCGACTTTCGTAATAATTTTGCTAGGCATTATTATTTAATTAAATTGGATTTGATTACGTCGTGACGAAAAATTCGCTTAATTGGATTAAACGAACCCGAGCCCGAAGTGTGTTGAGCAAGCCAACTTGAATTTTGAATTGAAGTGGTGGGGCCCACTAACTTACATCAATTGTCAACATGAGTTGTGGAAGATGTTGGGAGCATTTAATGCATTTTTCCCTCCAACACACTTTGCTTTTCTTTTTGGAAAAGATATACACTTATAGAAAGAAAATAATTGGTATTAGTTTTGGAAACCAAAATATCAAAACATCATCTCTCTCCTTTTCTCTCCTTGGCCGAGAGCTTCCTCTTCTCTATAAAAGTTTTTGTTGCAAAAATTTAAGCTTGCTAGCACATTTGGAGTTGATTAAGGTGATAGGGAAACTCATCCTTGAGTTGGGAATCCAATTTCAAAGCTTGAAACTTCTTCAACATACAAAGATTTTTGAAACCCACATACGTTCAATGTAAGTTTTTTCCGCAAACTCACTTGATCATTCACACACAATATCATGTCTTAGAGATCATTGGCATGTCTAGGACACTAACAATAAAGACAACAGATTACTCAAGTTGTAGTCAGCCACTTGAGGATGTCCTGGAAGAGTCTGGAGAATTTTAGTAGTGGTATCATACATGTTCATGACTATGTATATGCCTAAAGTATGTGCTGAACATGAGAATTGCATATTAGAAAAAGTTTTAATTAGTATGAATTTTTTTAGGCACGGAGCCTTATATTGTTTTGGTTGGGTTAATAGACATTATGACATTACAATACGAGTTTTGCATGCATACTTCAGGCTGCATAAGTTTAGGACTTATCATGTTCGTTTTTCTGTAAGTCTAAGGCTTATGAAGATGAGTTCAACTCATCTCTTATCAGTAACGTCCCATTATATCAAGATGTTACAATGATTATCAGTTGGATGTCTGAAAATTTAGTCACGAGTGTGCCTCATTATATTTGTGACCTCAGTCACATTATAGACCCTTAGTCACATTGAGCACATTTGCAATTGTAACATCAATACCGACCCTCAGTCACATTTGTGACCTCAGTCATATTAGTTAACTCAGTCACATTGTTGACCCTCAGTGACAATGTAATTTCAGTTACATTGTCGACTTTCAATCACATTTGTGACCTAAATCACATTAGTAATCTCAATCACATTATCGACCATCAGTTACATTCCTGACCTACGGTTACATTAGTCATCTCAATCACATAACCGACCTTCAATTACACTGAGCAAAATCACATTAGTTACCTCAGTTACATTACTGACCCACACTCATATTGAGCACAATTACACTTGCGACCTCATTCACATTGTCGACCCTCAGTCACATTGAGAAAAATCACATTTGTGACCTCCATCACATTGTGACTATATATTTTTTTTATTTACAATCACAAATAGATATCAATTAGGTTTGTGTATAAACGTTATTTGTTTAGGCACAATGTAACTTTAATTAGTTTCATATGCATATAAACAATCTAAGAAAAACTAATATTTAGTGTTACTGTTCATGTGAGCATCAATTAGTTTTTTTTAGAAGAATATAATGGAAATGATATTTAATATAAAAGATAAGCACATGCAATTAATTAGCACTATGTTTTATATATTTTCTATTTCCCCCTTATATATCACATTGTCAATTTTATCTTTAAATCTTTGGTAAATCTCATGAGTGTAAATAAAAGATTTACTTACATGAGTAGGATGGAAATTGGATTGTTTCTATAACAAAATAAAAAAAAAATTTATTATTATTATTGTCTTTACATCACAACATATGATCATAACATATCGAACAATGATTAAAAAAAAAAAAAAAAACACAAACTCCTAAAAGATTAAAAAACTTAACTAAAAAATATATAATTTTTTTGTCTTTTAATACTTTTGTGTTAATTTTACACCCCTATCATTTTTGTATCATATATCATATCCAAGTTGACAGGTAACAAGTGCAAGTACTACAATAACGGGGATTTAGAACTATACATGGTAAAAAGGTCTGGATCTGGTCCGGTCCGTCCGAACTTTGACTCGGCGCGAGATCAAAAAAATAGGATCATGCTTTAAAATTAGAGATCCGACTCTGGCACGGGCCCGAACCGGGCTTAAGAAAAATAATATATATATTTATTTATATAATAAATTATATATATATATATATATAATTTTTTTTGTATTAAAAATCGGGCCGAATAAAGTCTAGTCCGAATCCGAGACAGATCGGGCCGGACTGATCCGATAACAACTCAATTCGGGCTTTTACCGGATCCAGACTTGAATATTAATTCCTAAACTTGGACTAAACTTATCAAAATCTGAACTCGGCCGGACCCATTGCCACTCTTATTTAAAATGGCAATAGACCTCCCTTTGCAAATCTAAAATAAAATAGATTTTTTAAAACAAGCTACCGCTCCTTTAGCCGTTGACGGTAACCGGTTACTCCACTTTCTATGCCAGTTGAAATGGTCACCAACCGCTTGATCTGAAAATAATAATTAGACAATCTTTTACCATTTTACCCCTCCCTCTTTTCCCTTATTTTCCAACTCAATCTTTCAGTATTTAAATTTTATTTTATTTTTTCACTTTTTTTTTTACTCTCTCTTTCATGTTATTCAGCAAATCTTAAAGCACCAATCACGGAGAAGTGAACTGGAGACTATAAGAAGCGGGACCCACAATCAACCAGCTAGATTCGGCGACACAAGCTGGGTCCTACTCAAAGCCGCGGTGGTGAAATATTTTGCAGCAGTGTCTCTACGTGGCAAACATGCAGATTCTTAGATATAATATAGGTAAAAATGTAAAAATGACCTTCTAACTTTCATGTTTTTTTTATTAAAATCCGTTAACTTTCAGTTTTGTCAATTCAGTTCTCTAATTTTCAATTTTTGTCAATTCAAGGCTCCGTTATAAATTCATTACTGTTGCCGGTACAAATAACGGCAATAGTAAAGTATACGTATTTTGTCTGTTATTTAATTAATACCATCAATTAGAAAATATCGGTAGACAGAGGAAGCTAAACAAAGTAAACGTACTCTGCTTGCATCTTCGAGCTATTTTTTGTCAAAAACACATATCTCAAGTTCAATATGACTTTTTGTCAAAAAATTATAAAAATTATAACGAAGATATGTATGTATTTATTATAAGAGATTAAGATAATCAAATGTTTTACCTACTATATTTAGACTCGAATCGAATGATTCGATTGTGTTATTTCCAATCCTTCAAAAAAAAACACGAGATGATACATTTTATACTATAGTTGATCAGTGGACCATTGCGACGAGTGTGTAAAATAATTATACGCAACTTATTTAGCAAAAACTTAATGGTTAGACATTACAATACATGCGATTGCACATAATCAAAAAATAGCTCGAAGATGCAAGCAGATTACGTTTACTTTGCTTTAACTTCCTCTGTCTGCCTATATTTTCTAATTGAGAGTATTAATTAAATAACAGACAAAGTAAGTTTACTTTGCTTTTGCCGTTATTTATAACGGCAACATTGATAAATTATAACGGAAATTGAATTGACAAAAATTGAAAGTTAGATGACTGAATTGACAAAACTGAAAGTTAACGGACTTAAATGAAAAAACATGAAAGTTAGAGGGTCACTTTTGTATTTTTACCTATAATATATCATACATGCGATAATATTATCCAAAAAAAAAAAATACATGATGTAAGTCCGTAACAACCAAGCTGTAACTCTTAAGACATATCTGGTAGTATGTCACAGATCAATCACCACCGCTCATCAGTTAATGAGGGTACAACTCATTACATGTGTGATATATATGAGCATGATACAGACTTAAAGTTCATAGTCTCTTACTATAAAGTAGGGTGGGGTTGTGGGTTATAATTTATTTATTAGTTAGTGTTAACAGAAAATAAATTTCTCCCAATGATGAAAGGGTCGAACGTATCAAAGGCAGAAAAGACACGAACGTATCAAAGGACGAAAATGCATAATGTATCAAATGACGAAAATGCATGACATTGTTCGGGACGAAGAAGGAAGAATGATTCTACCCAGAAAGACTCAACTCAAGACGATGCGAGGAATAGGTAAAGAATCATGAAGAACGAAAGAAAACCTGCCAACAAGTAAAGAGAACAAATATGCGAAGGTACCATGCGGTTGGCCAGTTATGAGGAGTTACATTTGACGGTTATTGCCCAAACTGGCAGGAACCCCCATGATGTAGCAAGTTACCCAGCGTATGCACGCACGATCTAGCGATTGTACGCATGATCCAACAGTTGCGCGCGAGCAGGAAACGTGGGGGTTAATGGGCTGAAGATGGCGAAACCGTTTGGGCGACTAGCGGGACCGTGCACTATAAAAGGCTCAGGTGTAGTGGAGAAAAATAAGGAAGAAAAAAGACTCAAAATCAGCAAGTAGTTTAATTTCTTAGTTTTGTAACCTTTAGGGCTGTAATCAATGTGCTTGTGCCCCTTGGAGGCATTTTCTTGGAATCAATCACCCCTTTCTAGGACTGTGTCTTAGAAGGTTTTAACCTTACACACGTATTAAATTAAAATTGTTCAAACAGTTTTTGGCGACCACAATGGGAGGATTTGGTGAAAGAAGTGAAGATGCCTCCGAAAAATAATGCTCAGACTGGTTCAAGTACGGAGGAATGGGGATTGGAGCAAACCAACCAACCTCACATTCCAACTGTAGTGGTCCATTTTGAGGGTTTAGCAAAAACAAGTCGTTATGACACTATGAGAGAGTTCAATCCTAATGTGATGCGCGCCTTGTTCGGCGAATTCACCCAGGACGTTGTTGAACATGTTAGACTTCAAAATACTCATGTTATAGATAAGTTCAGTTCGACTAGTAATTCGCATTATGAAAACATGGCCAAACATATGAGTTCATTGAATGAGCTAATGGCTAGATGCGCAAACGGGGGGGGGGCAATCCTATCAGGGATCACACATCATCCTACGTTAAGCAATCATGAGGCTAGACCAAGCAATGTCCCTCCCCCACAAGGGGTAGCTGCCCCAACAATATCCCGAGGATGGGCAAATCTTATTGGTTTGGGCCCACACATAGGGCTGAACGTGATACAATATGAAGTAGTGTTGCCCCAAGGTTTACAAGTACATGGTCAAGACCATGTCCCATTTGTAAGGGCACCACAACCACCGCCTGTATGTAGGTTTCTAATTAGGTCCCAAGATCATGAAATCAAGCAAGAAATTCGCATGAATACATCAAAGGAATAAGGCGGAATACATACTCACATTGAATGGTTTGATGCTAGGAAGAACAAAATCCATTTTGCTCCTTGCTGAAGCTCGGTTTTGAGCTGTTGTTGAGCAGTGGAGAGCTTGGTTGGGGGCTGTTTTGATGCTCCAAAAATCGGCCATTGAAGACTCCATTGAAGCTCCAAGCTTCAAGCTCCAAAATGGTTCCATGCTCATGTGTTAGTTTCCCTATCACCATAATATAACCCAAGGTGTGCTAGCACTTCTCTTCTTCCTTTTATTCTCTTCTTGATTCGGCAAAAACCAGAAAAACAAGAAAGAAATCGGCTAAAACCGTGAGAGAAGAAGAGAGAAAGAGGAGGGAAAATGGTTTCTCAAAGACACCGTAAAAATGGGAGAGAGAGAGAGTCAAAAAGAAAAAGTGTATATTGTTTTTATATTTCCAAAATAATAAACCTTTTACCACTTTTAATTTTCAAATACCAAAAATCAAAAAGCAAAAGTCAAAAAGCAAAAAGCAAAAGTCAAAAAGAAAATGCCTTTAATGCTTTTCAACTACCACATCAATCACTCAAATCAATCAATCAAATTATCACATCACTCAAAGTGACATGTGATTCGACGCTTGATGTGACTAGCGATTTGACGCTTGATTTGACTTGCGTGCCGCACTCGAATTCGAAATGCGAATGTGCTCGCAAATAATCCCGGGCTCGGGTTCGCTAATTCTAAATTAACGAATTTTCTGTTGCGTCGTAATTAAATGATTATGCCTAGCGAAATCACTATTCACGTCGCTAACGAATTAATTCTAAATTAATTCGTTCGCCCGAATTAAAATCTAATTTCAATTCCGCGTCGAAATCCAATTTCGTATAATATATCGAATATATTATTTTATCGATTAATTCCAAATAAATCGTTCTCTCTCTTTTATTAATATTTTATCCCAGATAAAATATCTCCGTAATTAATCCCAGATTAATAAAGTGCGAGTTATACATCATCAGTGAATCTTCGGGAAGCGACCCATGAGATCCCCGGATATGTTGGTAGTAAATACGGTCGTCGGACTATCCGAACACGTAAGTACCTCGTACTACGTTTATACCGATTTACAAGACAAGGTTGGCTTCTAGCAAAGCGTCATGCCTACCCAATTCTCCGGAAATATCCTTATAGGAATATGTGATCTATATCAAGCGTAGTATACCTAAGTATTGCGTATTTCTGTCCAGTATCGGATGTTCACGTGCTAGGCCTGAGGCTGGAATTGTGTCTGCCCCGTACGAAGCACATATCGGATGTCTGGTAACTAGTCTCTATAATCGGATATTCATGACCTTGTCATAATATCCCGATAGCTCGAGCATTTAAGAGAACAAGTTCTGTATCCTACGTGACCATCATCTCCATATGACTGGAGTGACACTTCCGTCTTGACATCACACCCAACACACTACGATTCTCAATATACCCAACATTGGCGTACACATAACCAATTAAAGCCCTGGACGACCTCAACTAAAGTATATTGATTGTCGTATGTATTAGCGGTGCAAGTCTCAGGTTAAGACCAAATACACCTACCCTGATTGCAGACTCCCATAGACATATAGTCATACTACCAATGGGATTCCGCGGGGGGTCTATCTAGAGCGAAGCTATTTCCGTACCATCGGTGAAACATAACCTCCTACTACACTTGCATGAGTATCCTATACCCAAATATATAAGAACTATGCCGTTGTGCCATCACAAACGCGCACAAGTGTAATACTAGTCTTTTACATATTTATCGATGTCCAATCTCGATAATACTCTGACTAGGGATATTTAATGATTTATCCTTCGTGGACTTACTGTCTCATATCATTCTCCGTCCAGGAACCAATCATAGGGACCTATCATCATTTATACATCTAGGTGATCTAATCACAAATGATAAGAGTGCAATCTCATTTGTCACATAGTTAATTTGTACAACAACACCGTGATCTGTACAAATAGTGACGCTATGGGTCATAAGTCCAACACTGTATGGGTGCCATTCAATGGCAACGACATGTTAAGAGAACAAATGACTGAGATTATCCAAAATCAATTCGGTTTGGGGGGTGAGGCCAATTCAGCCGAGATATCAGAAACCATATCCGAATTGGATTGATTTGGCGTATCAATGGCCCATGAATTACAAGATACCAGAGTTCACTCTGTTCACAGGGTCCGGGGAAGTTTCCATTATATAACATATATGGGCGATTTACTCTTCAGTATGGAGAGACGACTGATTTCCATAAACTGAGATTATTCCATGGCTCATTATTAGGAATAGTCTTTTCCTAATATATCAGCCTACTACCCAATTCAGTTGAGAACTTGCACCAAATGGAGCAGTTGTTCCATGCGCAGTTCTATAAAACAGAGTCTAAATTGACCTTGGCCGATTTGGAAAATTTGAGACAGTTGCCAGGTGAGTGGGCCGAAATATTTTTACAAAGATTTAAAGCGACTCGAGGCCGATGCTATATACCTTTGCCAGAAAGGGAATTTGTAGAAATCACTCAAAATTGTCTTAACTTTAACTTAAAAAAATTCCAAGATCGAGAGTTCTGTAACCTCCTCCAACTCACCACTAGCATAGTAAGATATGAACGATTGTTGAGGGAAGAAGATGTTGGACAATTATGACCCATAGCATCACTATTTGTACAGAACATGGTGTTGTTGTATAAATAAACTATGTGACAAATGAAATAGTTATTTTATCATTTGTAATTAGATTACCATGATATATAAATGATAAAAGTCCATATGATTAGTACCGAATTAATAATATATGAGACAATATTAATCCACTAAGGTTTAATCATTAAATATCCATAGTCATAGTATTATCGAGACTGGACATCGATAATGCGGAATAGACTAGTATTGCACTTGTGCGCGTTGTGGGAGCATAACGACATAGTTCTCATTTATTTAAGTATTGGATACTTATGCAAGTGTGATAGGAGGTTGTGTTTACCGATGGTACGGGAACAGCTTCGCTCTGGATAGACCCCTCTGAATCTCATTGGTAGTATGACTATGTGTCTATGGGAATCCGAATCAGGGTAGGTGTATTTGGTCTTAACCTGAGACTTGCATCGCTAATACTTGCGACAATCACTATACTTTGGTTTTGGTCGTCTTGGGCTTTAACAGGTTATGTGTACGCCTCTTCTGGGTATATGAGAATCGTAGTGTATTTGGTGTGATGTCAAGATGGAAGTATCACTCCAGTCATATGGAGATGATGATCACGTAGGATACCGAACTTGGTACTCTTATGTACTGCAGTCATCGGGATAATATGACTAGGTCACGATTATCCGATTATAGAGACTAGTTACCAGAGATCCGATATATACTTCGTACGAGGCAGACACAATTCATGCCCTAGGCCTAGCATGTGATATCGATACTGGATCGCAATACGCAATACCACGTATAATACACCTGAGAAAGATTACATATTCCTTAAAAGAATATTTCTGGAGAATTAGGTAGGCACGGCGCTTTGCTAGAAGCCAACCATGTCTTGTAAATCGGTAGGAACGTGGTACCGGGTACGCACGTGTTCAGATAATCCGACGACCGGATTTACTGCCAACATATCCAGGAATCTCATTGGTCACTTCTCAAAGATTCACCGATGCGTATGACTCGAACATAATTAATTTAGGATTAATTATAAGAGAGAGAAAATTAATCTATGATTAATTACATAAATATTTTTTCTGGGATAAAATTCAATTAATAGAGAGAAAACGATTAATTCAGAATTAATCGATAAAATAATATAATCGATATTTAAATGAAATTAGATTTCATAACGGAATTAAAATTGGATTTTAATTCGAGTGAACGAATTAATTTAAAATTAATCACGAGCGACTTAATAGTAATTTTGCTAGGCATAATTATTTAATAATTAAATTTAATTTAATTAAGTCGCAACGAAAAATTTGTTAATTCGAAATTAACGAACCCGAGCCCCGAATGTGTTTGCGGGCCCACTCGGATTTTTAATCAAGTAGGTCCCACCAAAAGTCACATCACTTGTCACTTTACTTACCTTTATGGTGATGGAATTTGGTATTTATGTGATGGCTTGTAAAACACTCCATTTTGAAAAGGTGAAAGACTTTTACCAAATCTTGGATTTGGTATATGTTTTGATTTTTTGGAAATCATTTCACTTAACACTTTTCACTCTCTCTTTTTCCCTTGAAAAACCGAAACCTCTCTCCCTCTCTTGCTTTTCACATTGCCGAGAGTTGTAAGAAGAAAAGGGGGATTTTTGTTGCAAAAATCTCCATTGCTAGCACATCAAAGAGTCATCCAAGGTGATAGGGAAACTACTCCCACGAGTTTGGAATTCATTCACCAAAGCTTGGAGCTCAACATACAATAAAATGAGGAGCTTGGAGCACTACACAAAGGAGCAAATTTTTGAAATCCTACATCCTCATTGCCGATCAAAGTGAGTACTTTCTGCTATCTTGCTTTGTTTATTCACACATATTTTATACTTAATTGATCCTTGGCTAGTTCTTAGAGAACCCAACAATGGTATCATAGACTAATTTAAGCATGAATGGATTAGGGTTATATACTTGAATTTGGGTATTTTTGTTTGGAGCATGATTTAATCAAATGAGTGTTTAAGTATGCTTAGATAATGATAACTAAGAGTTATGCATGATCAATTTTATGAAAAATTGATTGGATTAATTTTCCCCAAATTTGAGGGCTGTGGCTGAATGCATTGACCCTTTGTAGCTCATGGTGATTTTGTTTTTTAGACCATTGGATGTGTTTAAAATGCATGGATAAATTGATTGTGATTTAATTGGATTGAAATAAAATTGATGTAAAAAAATGCCATAATACCGAGAGCTCAAGAGCATGTTATGAGGTTGATTTTGCTTCAATAATGTTGGACATGTATTGAAAATACTAAAGCATGATTAATTATGTAAATTGGTATTTTAGAAATGTTAATTTAAATAATTAATTATGGCTATACATTTTGATTAATAAATTGTGATATTTGGAATATTGGAATTTAATTAATTAGGCTTCAATTGGAATCAGGCTATTGATGTTATATTGGGGCCTTATGGGCTTGGTTGGGCCAAGTTGGTTTAGGACAATTGGATTGGATCCAAATTGGGCCTAAAACCATTCCATAAAGTCCAAATATAATTAATGGGTCTTTTATATTTAATTGGGCCTAATGGGCCGAAATTAATTTTATGGCAAATAGGGTGATTCTTTATTGGGCCTTGGCATTTGGATTTGACCCATATTGGCCAAAGCCCATGCCTTATGAATTAATTAAAAGCCCATTGGACTTTAATTAAATTGACATTGGATGTTAATTGGGCCTTTGAGACCCATTAAGATTGGATTTATAATCTAAGTTTAAAAGGCACATTCATAAAGTGTAATTATTTAATTTAGAATTAAATATGAATTAGTATTGAATACAAATTAAATCAGAATTAAAATTATAGTTCGATATAATTCAAGAATTCACACTTTGAGTACTTATTCTTAAACGAGTTGGACTCGCGCAAATCAAATCGTTGTTTGAACATTGGATGATCACTTAATTCAAATTAAAAAAGTGGTAAAAGGTTTAATTATTTGTGAAATAAAACCTAATACAATTTTTTTTATTTTCTCTCTCTTGGACCATTTTTAAAACGGTTTCCCTTTTTTTTCCCTCTTCTTCTCCCACGGCTTAGAGCCGATTCTTTCTTCTTCTTGTTCTGGTTCTGCCGACCGAAAATGAGAAGCAAGAAAATGATTTTGTTGCAAAATCTTATGCTAGCACACGCCATGAGTCATCCTAAGGTGATAGGGTAGCGAATTTGTGAGCTTGGAAGCTTGAAGCTTGGAGCTTCAATGGAGGTCTCCCATGGCCGATTTTGGAGGAGCCAAAACAGACCAAAACCGAGCAGTCTCTGCAGTTTTAAGGAGGCCACTGCCGCAAGTTTGAGAAGCTTGAAGACTCGTGTTCATCGCGTTGCAAGATCTGGTCAATGTGAGTATGTATTCCGCCTTACTCCTTTGTGTATTCATGCGAATTTCTTGCTTGATTTGATGAATCTTGGGACCTAATTAGAAACCAACAATGGTATCTATGATCTTTGATCAAGCATGAAAAAGTTAGGGTTTGAATTGGGTAAAATCAATTGAAGCATGATTTGGTTGAATTGATTGATTAAGTATGCTTGTATGTTGATTAATTGAAGTTGTGTATGTTCAATTTCATGAAATTGGATTGGATCCATTTTCCCCAAATTTTTGGGCATGGCCGAAAATCTTAGAACCCTAATGTCTTGGTAATTTTTGTTTGTTTGAGGATGACTTTAAACAATTGGGTAATGTTGTTTTGAAGTTCAATTGGATTGAATTTTGATTTGGAACAATTTTCCCTTTTAAAGTTGGCTTGGCCGAATTTAGTAAGACATGAAATTCATTGTGATTTTTTGTTTTTGATTCATTGGATGAGTTGAATTGATTTGGAAATGATGATTGTGGATTCAATTGGATTGAAACCGAATCGGATTGAAAAAACCCTAATTGCCGAGACTTTAAGCATGTAAATTGGGTTTGATTTTGATGAAATTGTGTTGGACACTATTTGATATTAAAGTGCAAGATTAATTAGGCTAATTGATGTTTTAGGAATGTTAATTGGGTGATTAATTGTGTATTACACTTAGGTTAATTAATTATGGAATTTTATAAGTTAATTAATTGGGTTTGTTTTTGGAAATTGGGCCTTAATAGGTTGTAATTGGGCTTTTGGGCTTGATTGTACCAAGTTAGGTTTAGGCCAATTTGGTTGGATCCAATTGGGCCCAAAACCGCATCCAAAAAGTCCAATTATGACTTAATGGACCTTAATTATTTAATTGGGCCTAATGGGCCAAAATTAATTTAAAGGCTTATGGGGTAACTCCTGGATTGGACCTTGGTTATCGGTTTGACCCGAGTTGACCAAAAGTCCACGCCTTAAAGAAATTAATTAAAAGCCCATTGGACTTTAATTAAATAAACGTTGGACGTTAATTGGGTTTTGAGACCCGTAACGATTGAATTTGGAATTAAATCGTAAAGGTTCGTTAATAAAAGTGTAATATTTAATTTGGAATTAAATAGTGAATTAGAATTAAATGCGTATTAAATTGGATTTAATTATGTAGTTTAATTTAATTCAAGAATTTGTACTTTGAGTACTTATTCGCAAAACGATTTTGACTCGAGCAAAAATCAAATCGTTGTTTGAACATTGATGATCACTAATTATCAGATTAATTAATTGGATTAGATTGATTGATAACATGCTTGTATGAATACATGGTTGCGATGCATGAATAATGTATATCAGATGGATATTAGATGGGTGGGGCAATTTTAGAAATTATTGTAATAAATTTGATTTATTAATTGGACCTGCGTGTCCAGCCTTATCACCTCTATACTCTTTGTATTCTCTTCTCACCTATTCCCCTCAATGTAAATGAGGTTTCTTTAGAAGTGTAGTGTAACGGGTAGAAGTAAATACATGTGCTAGCTTTGGAGAGAGAAAATGAGAGATTTGATCTAGGATCAATGTAAAGTATCCATCCGCATATCATTATTATTTTTCATACGCGCTTTATTATGTGTTTAAAATGCATGTTTAAGGGTGTATGATGATGAGACCTTAACAAAGATAATAAATTGGTTGTCAATTTGCACGCGAAAAACCCTCGTTCAATATTAAGCGTCTTTCCTTCCATTGAGTGATTCTTACTCAAGATCCGAGACGGCATTGGTTGTTGGCCAAAGTCAAGGCTTTGTCTGTCGAAGATGTGTTTGAATCACGAAGGCTTTGTTCCATATCGGTGTCTTGTCCAAGTTGTGGTTTGTTGGCCAAAGTCAAGACCACTTCTTGTCCATCGACATTGATTACGAAGCTTTCCATGGTCAATGGGTCGCGCTTGACTGAGATCACTAAGTTTGTTGTGCCAAAGCCAAGGCTTAGTTGATTCAGAGGAAAAAGGTTAGGTAATACATTGGATGTATTGGCATATATAGGATATATGTTTCGGGCTTGGACGTCCCCCTATCGGATATAGGAATTGGATTGGATCCAATTGATCTTAGAGATCTACCTAGTTAATTATCATACAATTTGTTGGCAAAAGTCAAGATTGTGTGATATTCAACGGGATCCTAGCCCACTAGGAAACGCGGTTTCCCGAGTACTCGACAGAGGGTTAGAGGCTCGCCGAAAAATAGTGGGAGGCAAGAATTGAATTTGCAATATTCGTTTAATTACTTTCCATACGCGCTCAATCATAAATTATTTCGTCGTTAGATTAATGTTAGTTGGACTAATATTTAAATTGTTGTTTTATTAAACAGTTGGACTGTATTATAGTTGAATATATAATTGGATTATAGTAATCAATATATTTGAATTAATTAATTTCAATTTACAGTTGATTTTATAATTAGATTATAGTAATCAATGTAATTGAGGTTAATTGATTTAAATTATATTTGATTGTATAGTTGGACTATAATAATCATATAATACATAGTACCACAAATCGTTGATTAAATAGTTGGACTATTAGAATCAAGATAAATTGAAAGATTGACATTTAAAACATAATCCTGGCGAAATTGTTTAAATAGTTTAATTTTCAAATTGGGAATAATTTCAGGATGGTCCTGGAAAAATAATAAGTTAGTTTATTTGATAAAATAACGTATTAAGCCTAAGCCCGGAGTTAAGCAAATAGTATAGCATAATCTTTGGAAGATTTATGTAATGATAACTTAAGTGCTTAATCCATTATACTTGTTATATAGACTCCTTAATTTCTTTATCAGAACTAAAGATTAGATTCTTAAAGTATGATACTGAAATTGAAGGATCTTTATAAATCTAAAATTAGATTTTAGAATTAAAAATTGCAATAAATAATTCTTGGAGAATTAATGACTAATCTCAAGGAGATAAAGACAAAGTTTGCAATAAGGCAAGTAGCGCAAGGCGCACCTTACTTCGATATTCCAGGATGCCAAGGCTTGGCCAAAGGCTTCTGGAGTGTGAAAAAGGGCAAAGGCAAAATCATTATAATCTTTTAGGAAGATAAAAGGACATATCCTAAGAAGGAATTGAAGACGAGCAAGGCTCTGACTTCAAATAGATTGTCATAATTATGTTCACGACTAGTATTAAATTGGATTTTAAATACTTAGTGTGGTACATAAATATGTATTGATGTTCAGTTCAGAATCTGTTTGAACAGGATACTGACTTCAAGTGAGATTTATCTGCGAATTAAAACGGGACGAAAGTCGCTGCTTTAACCGTAGATACCTGAATTTAGGAACTACCTTCGGGTATGTACCTAAATTAGGAAACTGTTATAATGTAACTAGTTTGACTAGATACATTATCTTTATATCAGTGTTTGACCCGCTGTGGGTGAACCTTTATATTCTAGAACACTAAAGTTTTTTATTGTATAAATATGATATTGAGATAAACACATTAGATGTGAATAACAGAATTATATTTTGAATATAAATAATATCTCAAATATACACATGACAAAATAATAGCTCAAACTGATTTGATCAGTTAGAAACTAATTGTGGCAGTTGTCAGGGACACTATTAAACAAGAATCGTATATCCACACTTCGAAGAGTGGGTACTAGGACTGATTTGATTCTATTCAAATAAAGTCTGAATCTAGTTTATTGGGCAAAGTGCCTAAAACACTATTTACTTGGTAAAAGTGCCAGTGCCACCATCTGTTAGCCCTAGTTCATAGTGAAGAAGTGGGCCCATGTCTAGCTAGGCTAGATGTGGATATGAATATTTCGTGACCTTTACAGATGTGGCATCGCGTATGGTTATGTGTTTCTTTTGAAGAACACAAATCGGAAACTTTTACAGTTTCGACACGAAATAGACAAACAGATCGGCTAAAGTATTGAACCATCACGGTTTGACCATGATGAAAATACTTAAGCAATAAGTTTCTCGTATACTTGAAAGAGTATAGTATTCTTTCAATGAGGAGTCCTCCCGGAACACACCAGTTTGACGGTGTATCCGAAATGAGAGACCGAATTTTGTTGGACATGATAAGGTTAATCATGAGTCGCTCTGAGCTACCATTTCCTTCAACGGATACGCAAAACAGTGTAGAACTTATTTTGAATAAAGTTCCATAAATATCTGTTTGACAGATATCATATTAGATATGAACGGGAAAGAAACTGGTTTTCACATTCCTGATAATTTGGGTATGCTAGGCATATGTTTGGATGATACAAACTGAAACCCAAATTGGATAAGTGCCAATTTAGGTTATCCTAGGGATACCATAAGTATTGTACTTATACAACTCACGAGAGAACAATTAATTGTTGCTCACCATGAGGTTTTCCTAAGAGGAATACCGATATGCAGTGGTAAGTGGGAGGATAGTAAAACTCAATGAAAATCGGAGTAATACTATTCCTGGCACCAGTCCTAATGGAACACAAAATAGTTCATCAATGATGAAACTATTCCAATAATCTTCGAATACACAAGAACCACGTAGGTCGGAGAGAATCAGAAACAACCTGGGGTATGGGTTTCTGATCTCACCTCATAAAGATGTCTATCTTATTGAGGAACACCAACTGACTACGTATGAGGAAGTGATACAAGGTATCGACTCCCTATTATGGCAAAGTGCCATAAAGTCCGATATGGATTCCATGTATACCAACTATGTTTAGATACTAGTTGATGTACCGCAAGGCATTGTGCCTATTGGTACTATAAGTCTTCAAGGAAGACATACATGGATGGCAATATACCAACGTACTAAGCTAGGCTCGTAGCGAAAAGGTAGAGTTATCAACATAGTGTTGATTACGACGAAACCTTTTACCTGTTGCCATGGTAAATCCATTTGGATAATGCTTGCTAATGCTGCATGTTTCATTCATGAAATGTGGCAGCTGAATGCCAAACCACTTTCCTTAACGGAAACCTTTCAGAGGATGTTTACAACATCCTGACGGTTTTGTCGAACCATAACAAGCAAACTAGGTTTGCAGGTTTTCGATACATGTATGTATTGAAGCACGCAGCATTAGGTTCTTGGAATTGTCGTTTTGATGTAATCATAATAGTTTATGATTTTCAAAACGAAAATAATTCTTGTGTATATAAGGAGGTTAGTAGGAGCGCACTGATAGTGAATGTCCTGAGTAATGAAAATATGTCATTTCTTGGAAATGATATTCCCATAATAAATCGGTGAAAGCTTGGCTTTCATGAAAACGACTATAAGTCGTAACAAAGGTACTATACAATAGTATAACGGTACAGTGAGCCAGAAATCTTCAAGCAAGATACTGTTACCGAATAAACAACAAATTCGGATTATTGCTGCAGCTGAGGCAGCAATAGAAGCCTTCTGGGGTCGATAAAATCTAATTAGATTAGATATAGTTCTCTTAGCAGCTGAGCTAGGCTTCAGCACATGCTAAAGAATTAAAGGTCTCATCAACGATCCAGATAAATACTTCGATATTCATCTGATTCGTTCGGATCATACATCGTGGCGATGTGATGATCGAATAAATCACATCAGACGATAATCATGAAAATCCGCTGACGAAAGCATTTCTCAGCAATTTGAGCCAACCGAACGTAGTTCGTGGTAACACTCGAGTGACTGGCTATAGCCAAATGGGAGATTGTTGGACAATTATGACCCATAGCCTCACTATTTGTACAGATCATGGTGTTGTTGTACAAATTAACTATATGACAAAGGAGATTGCACTCTTATCATTTGTGATTAGATCACCTAGATGTATAAATGATGAGAGGTCCCTATGATTTTTTCCTGGACGGAGAATGATATGAGACAGTATCATTCCACGAAGGATAAATCATTAAATATCCTTAGTCAGAGTATTATCAAGATTGAACATCGATAAATACGTAAATGACTAGTATTACACTTCTGCACGTTGTGAGGGCACAACAACATATTTCTCATATATTTGGGTATATGATACTCATGCAAGTGTAATAGGAGGTTGTGTTTTACCGATGGTACAGGAAACAGCTTCGCTCTGGATAGACCCCTGCGAAATCCCATTGGTGTAGATGACTATGTGTCTATGGGAGTCTGCAATCAGGGTAGGTGTATTTGGTCTTAACCTGAGACTTGCACCGTTAATACTTGCGACAATCAATATACTTTGGTTGAGGTCGTCCAGGGCTTTAACAGGTTCTGTGTACGCCAATGCTGGGTATATTGAGAATCGTAGTGTGTTGGGTGTGATGTTAAGACGGAAGTATCAATCTAGTCATATGGAGATGATGGTCACATAGGATACGGAACTCGTTCTCTTAAATGCTCGAGCTATCGGGATATTATGACTAGGTCATGTATATCCGATTATAGAGACTAGTTGCCATACATCTGATATGTGCTTCGTACGGGGCAAACACAATTCCAGCGCCAGGCCTAGCACGTGAACATCTGATACTGGATCGAAATACACAATACTACGGTATATTACGCTTGATATAGATCGCATATTCCTGTAAAGATATTTCTGGAGAATTTGGTTGGCATGGCTTTGCTAGAAGCCAACCTTGTCTTGTAAATCGGTATAAACGTAGTATGAGGTACTTACATGTTGGATAGTCCGACTATCGTATTTACTGCCAACATATCCGGGGATCTCATGGGTCGCTTCCCGAAGATTCACCGATTATGTATGACTCGCACTTTAATTAATATGGGATTAATTAGAAGAGAGAGAAAATTAATCTGGGATTAATTACGGAGATATTTTATCTAGGATAAAATATTAATTAAAGAGAGAGAACGATTAATTTGGAATTAATCAACAAAATAATATATTCGATATATTATGCGAAATTGGATTTCGACGCGGAATTAAAAAGATTAGAATTCGGGCGAACGAATTAATTTAGAATTAATTCGTTAGCGACGTGAATAGTGATTTCGCTAGGCGTAATCGTTTAATTACGACGGGACGGAAAATTCGTTAATTTGGAATTAGCGAACCCGAGCCCGGGATTATTTGCGAGAGCATTCGCATTTCGAATTCGAGTGCGGCACGCAAGTCAAATCGAGCGTCAAATCGCAAGTCACATCAAGTGTCAAATCAATGTCACTTTGAGTGATGTGACAAGTGTCACTTGATTGAGTGATGTGATTGATGTGAGATGAAAGAAAGCATTTAATGTTTTTCTTTTGAAAATTAAAAAAAGTGGTAAAAGGTTTAATTATTTGTGAAATATAAAACCTAATACAATTTTTTTATTTTCTCTCTCTTGGATTACTTTTACGGTTTCCCTCTTTTCCTTCTTCTTCTTCTCCCACAGCTTAGAGCCGATTCTTTCTTCTCTTGTTCTGGTTCTGCCGACCGAAAATGAGAAACAAGAAAATGATTTTGTTGCAAAATCTTGTGCTAGCACACACCATGAGTCATCCTAAGGTGATATGGCCGATTTTGGAGGAGCCAAAACAGACCAAAACCGAAATAGTCCCTACAGTTTTAGGAGGCCACTGCCGCGAGTTTGAGAAGCTTGAAGACTCGTGTTCATCGCGTTGCAAGATCTGGTCAATGTGAGTATGTATTCTGCCTTACTCATTTGTGTATTTATTCGAATTTCTTGCTTGATTTGATGAATCTTGGGACCTAATTAGAAACCAACAACTATACCATTGTGTGAACCCGTCCATTTTACTGGCATAAGTAAGAGACCATTCCGAACCCAACGGTTTGAGGTCTTCCCTTGCGAGGGGTGAGTGTTGCCATAAATCTTTCCCAGTTCACACTGGGTGGCGACTAATTTATTCTCCGGTTTAGTCCCCCGCAGGCTAATCCGCACTCTCTACGAGCTACGAGCCCAACAGTATCGTGGTCGCCGAACATCATAGGCATAGCGGTAAACCCCGCTTCGCTCCTACAGATGGCGACTCCACTGGGGATAGAAAATCGGCCCCGAAACAATGTCTTGTAGTGTCCGTGGCTTGGATTTAGTTAACCAAGTCTCATATATTTTGTATACCCTTCTTACCCCGATGGCGTCATTGTTAGTGTCTCTAAAACTTGCCCAAGGATCCTAAACATGATTCTAGTGTGAATAATCAAGTGAGTTGCGGAAAAAACTTACAATGATCGGATGGGAGAACTTCAAAACTTTCTTTGTTCTTGAAGCTCCAAGCTTTCCTTTTGAGTTGCAAACTCTTGGGTGAGTTTCCCTATCACCTTTAATTGACTCCAAGGTGCTAGTTTTGCCCAAAAAATGGAACAAAAAATTTCTCCTCCAAGAAGAAGAGATGGACGACAGTGTAGAGATAAATGAGAGAGATGAGTGAATAGTGAATTGACTTGGTTGGTGTGTGTTTTTTTAAAATAATCCAATTACTTTTCAAACCACTTCAATCACAATTAAATGTAGCCAATTACACACATCAAGTGTCAAAAGGTTGATGTAAGTAAAGCGGGTCCCACCACTTTAAATTCAAAATTTGAGTTGGCTTACTTAACACACTTTGGGCCCGGTTCGTTTAATCCGAATAAACGAATTTTCCGTCGCGATGTAATTAAATCCAATTTAATTAAATAATAATGCCCAGTAAAATTATTAAGGAAAGTCGCTTACGAATTAATTCCAAATTAATTCGTTCGCTTGAATTAAAATCCAATTTTAATTCCGTATTGAAATCTAATTTCAATTAATATATCCGATATATTATTTAGCCCAAATAAATAAATTAAATAGAAAAATCCAATTTAACTATTAAATTTATTTTGCCGAATCGTGTTCTCTCTTCTAGATGAATTTAATCCTAGATATAATTCTTGCAGTAATTAATCCCAGATTAATTTTCTGTCTCATAATTAATCCTAGATTAATTCTGTTCGAGTCAAATGTCATAAGTGAATCTTTGGGAAGCGACTCAAGAGATTCCTGGATATGTTGGCAGTCAATACGGTTGTCAAACTATCCGACACATGCGTACCCGGTACCACGTTCTTACCGATTTACAAGACATGGTTGGCTTCTAGCAAAGCATCGTGCCTACCTAATTCTCCAGAAATATATTCAACATGGAATATATATAATCTGTATCAGGCGTAGTATACAATGTATTGCGTATTGTGATCCAGTATCGGATGTCACATACTAGGCCTAGGGCTGGAATTGTGTCTGCCCCGTACGAAGCATATATCGGATCACCACCAACTAGTCTCTGTAATAAGATAATCATGACCTAGTCATAGTATCCCGATAGCTGCAGCATTTAAGAGTACTAGCTCTGTATCCCTGAGTGATCATCATCTCCATATAACTGAAGTGATACTTCCATCTTGACATCACACCCAATACACAACGATTCTCAGTAACCCAGAAGAGGCGTACACAGAACCTGTTAAAACCTCCGGACGACCAAAACCAAAGTATACTAATTGTCGCAAGTATTAGCGATGCAAGTCTCAGGTTAAGACCATATACACCTACCTTGATTCGGATTCCCATAGACACATAGTCATACTACCAATGGGATTCCGAGGGGTCTATCCAGAGCGAAGCTGTTCCCGGTCCAACGGCTAACAGAACCTCCTATCACACTTGCATAAGTATCCAATACTTAAATATATGAGAACTATGACGTTAAGCTTCCATAACGCGAACAAATGTAATACTAGCCTATTCTGCATTATCGATGTCCAGTCTCGATAATACTACGACTAGGGATATTTAATGATTAAACCTTTCGTGAATTAATACTGTCTCATATCTTATTAATTTGGTACTAATCATATGGACTTTTATCATTTATATATACAAGTAATCCAATTACAATAAAAGAGCAATTTCCTTTGTCACATAGTTAATTTGTACAAAAACACATGTCTTTTACAAATAATGATGTTATGGGTCATAATTGTCCAACAGTCATGTATCGTGAAGTCGCTTTCACTCAAGGCGGCGGATCGTTATGTGATGATAACCATCACTCGTTGGCACGTACCCTAGGGTATAAAAAAGGTGTGCTCACTTTGTCGCTCGAACCCTTAAGTGAGGAGACCTAGTTATCTGCAACCCTTCACCGATGAGATAGCCTTATACATACCCTTGTAAGCCCACATATGAACCATAGTTATGTGTCCTATAGAAACTACCCCCATGTTTTTGTTTGGGTCTATTATCATTTGGATCCATTTGGACTTCTCGTCATAGGATACGAACTTATTGGGCCACTTAAACTGAGACGAGTTTGTATCTTATGTAGATTGGGCCGAAATTTTTCAAAATAATGATGGACCACATTGTATTAGGGCCCCCTATCATTTGAAGTTATTTAGCCACCTTATCACAAAAGTGTAAACATGTTGGGCCTTTTCAACTGGGACAAGTTTACACCTCGCGATAATCTGATTAAACGCTTTAAAATAATAACGGGCCAACTTGTATGAAAACCTTGATGGGCTCAGAAGGTCTAAACATGATCCGAATATGCCAGATGCATGAGTCCCATATCCGCACTGGCTTTCATCCAGGAAGGGTACGCCTTGTTATGGCATATTTATATACTTTTGGATATCTCCAAGTCTGTCCCCGCCACAAGCATGATTACTGAGGGCCTAATTCGTCATTTCTAGACAATGGCATGATCCCCATAAAAGGCTTAGTCAATATTGTAAATGGGTGGTCTTTGTCTTTTACTGATGAAGAGTGACTAAGGTAGCCAAGGTTCATCTCTGTAGTGTAAGAGAGAATGATCTTTGTGTACCCCACATTGGTACATAAAATGAGCCATCCCTAGGACATAAATAGACTTACCACAGGTGCGGGAGGAATAAGGTCGGAAGGATATATGTTGTTTTGATAACCACATGCATCGCATGCATACACGCATCATGTTAACCCATTTGTCCTAAAAGCCATCAAAGATAGCCATTGGGTTAGAGAAGAGGGAAGACTTGTCAAGAAAATGTTAGCAAGCATGGATGTGTCAGACAGTGAAGGTTCTCGCATGGATTAATTGGAGACCAACATCACCAAAATTACTGAGCAACTACAAGCTTTGACCAACGATGTGGCCAGTCTGATGGTACCCCGCACAGTGGGAACATAAAACAATGGGGATGGAAGGTGTGAGGAGCCCCCGAATAGGGTGAGCAAAGAAATCCATGTTTTTGATGATGACATGGCTGAGTATGCCGCGGAAAGGATAGCCGGGCCTTAGGCAGATTTACAGAAACTCAAAGAACAAGTAGAGTTAGTTACCCACAAGAAGAAGGGAAAACATGAAGATCTATTAGATTATGATGCGATGACTTTCGAAGAACATCTGCCTCCCCAGTTTAAGATGTCTGACATGACAAAGTTCAACGGAAACACAGATCTAAGGGTCCATCTCCGACAATATGTTCCAGTGATGAGTTCAATGGGTTTGTCAAAGCGTCAGGTGCAGAAGATGTTTGGGATGTCACTGGAAGGGCCGCTCGTAGTATGGTATCATGGCTTGGAGAAAAAGGTAAGGGATGACTGGAGGGTATTATCAGAGGCCTTTTTGAACCAATAAGTCATAGACATGGAGATAGAGTTGTCACTCCGTGACCCAGAAAACACTAAACAGAGGCTAGAAGAGACCTTCAAAGATTACGTGGATCGCTAGAGAAGCCAGCTCTTGAAGATGCAGACTCGGCCTTCGGAGAAAGACCAGATTAAGATGATCATTAAGGGCACCAAGCCCTCCATTTATAACAAACTGGGGAGGATGACCTCCATGATTAGTGACTTTCGACAATTAAGAGAAACTATCATGGATATCGAGGAAGAAGAGGTCGAGAACAGAAAGTTTTACGGTCAGAATAGAAAGACCAATGGGGGGCCTTCAGGGAACAAGTTCGCTCCTACTGAGGTCGCTGCCATCAGAAACAAGCGATTCTCCAATTTTGATAGACCTTTGTCAAAGGTGTTTGAAAAGCTGAAGAGGCAAGGACTCCTAAAACCCTTAGAACCTAAACCACTTCCAAACCCTGTGCCACCCCACCTCAACCTAAACCTATACTGTCACTTCCATTAGCAAAAATGTGACGAAGTTGTTAGGGATATGCCTTATACCCAACTTGTGGATGGGCTATATGTACATGTATTTGTAATATTTTCATTAATTAATAAAATGGCAATCTTTATTATACGTGTCTTACATAAATTATATGAATCATCAAACACTGTAATAAAGCCCTTGGAGTAATAAGAAGATGGCTTCCACGCCTTATGAGAATCATTACTCTCAAACGTTCTTAGTCATAGTTTTATGAATAATCTGGGCGTTCACAAAGCGGAGAGACTAGCATAATGATATGATCCGCCTTTAAGTGGGGTAGCCGATCTCATAGGCTACAAGCGGAGATCCGTCCGCTTGGTGTATCACATGGATGCATGAGTGTTGTTCGTGTCCATCGAAATGACCACCGAAAGTTTTCACATGGAGTGTTTTATCCATGTGTCTGTCATGTGAGAACTTTCATGTATCGATTATATGACTAGTCCTTAGACTTGAGGTATTTACAATCTTATGTGTGGATTAAATGACTTTGACATTCTCCTTCCCCGATTCAACAGATCCGTCATAAGGGTATGATTGGGTCATTTGTTGAAACACATGAAGTTTGTAAAAATACATTAGAGAATCACCACTCTCTCGGATAATGGTTTCTTATAAGAGTAGTATTACATTTCGCTGGTTGATATGTGTGATCAGTGCTTGAGACTGTGGCCGCAGCGGAAGAATCATGTGAGATTCTTGGGTTAGCACGATTCATGACACTATCAACATCATACCTTTGACTATATGGGTAGACACTTTCCATACCTTAGGTCAAACAGTGGGGATACAGTGAGGCGATGGACCGTATCATATGTAAATCACATACAGAATGGGTATATATATCTTTCCTTCTCATTTTGGGGCTTTGTCATGTTGCTAGATATCAACCTTGGTCATTGAAATCGAACGACCATCTGATCGGAGGATAATTTATGTTCGATTAAATTATCACGATTAATTTCATGTCCAACTTGAAGGGAACCGAAAAGGTCACACACAACAAAGTCGAAATCAATGGTTAACAGTGCATTGTACAAAATTTAATAGCATATATGATTGCTGTAGGAATTGTTCATAAATGGTTCAATGTGTTTAATTATTGAAAAGATCATTTATGAGGTTCCAAAGTGGCTTAGGGATTGGTGAATGACGATAGGGCACTTTGGGAATTGGAAAAATGAATAAGGAAAAAAAATGTGAATAGTAAATTTATTTTATTTTTTATTTTTTTATTTATTTTGAATTCCAGTTCGGCCCAAACTCTTATAGTAGGATTTTATAATCTCATTAAACCACTATTAAGATCCAATGGCTAAGATTTAATTAGCATTTATCCCACATCGGATTCTTAATTAATTTTGTTGTCATTGGAGCACCTATATAAACCCAAAGAATTCTTTACAATTTTTACACTAAAACCTTTCTAATCTTGGGTTTATATAAGTGAGCAACTCTAATTTTAAGAGTAAGCCACTGATTTGAGGATCCTTAAGTCTAATTGACTAGAGGAATCTCAAGTTAAAAGTTTTGAGGTATTTGCCTAGGCTAGCACCAAGGGCAAAATACATGTGCACTCAAGGCGTAGTCTTGCCGTTGAGTTTTGGCTTTGGTGTGTGCACCTTTGGAGGCCACACACTTGGGTGGCTCTTTGGAACGTGGAAGAGCTTGCTGAGTTCGAGAAAAGCTTGTAGCTTGGAGGGAGGACTGGAGGAGTCTTCGGTTCAAGTAAGTCTTTTTCTTTCTTGATTTTAATTAGAGTTCTTATGATAGTTAGCATGTTCAGGTTTATGTTCTTTGCATGTTTTATGAGTTTTTATGCTTAGAATATATAGTAACATGCCTAGGCTTGTAGAATAATCAAAACAAATGGGTCTTGGGCAAAGGGATAGCGGCATCAAAATTTTTAATTTTCCGCTGCGCACTCGCGGCCGCTTCTCAACAGTGGTATCAGCGCGCCATTTGTGTTTTGATTAGTTCTCTCTCATTTGAACTCGAAATTAGGTGTGTAAAAGCTCGTTGGAAAGCTAACACCCTGAACTTACTTTTAGGCATAATTTTTGCATGATTTGGTTAAAATTTGAATTGTGAAATTGTATTTAAATTTCACGCATATGTAAAAAAACGTGAATAGTAAATTTATTTGATTAAAATAAAATGCAATATCATAATTATATATTAATCAAATTTATTTAATGCCTAAAATAATTCCAACATATTAAAACTCATATGCTTGATTATTCTATGTATGATTAGAATTGGCATGATTATTTTAGGGTGCAAGCATCTAAAGACTTTTTAAGGAAATAGAGAGTGCATTGCTTATTCCTTAGCTAAGTAATTATTATGTGATGAACATAGAGATTTATTACATTTAAGGCTAATAAATATAAATCACTTTTTTATAATAAAAGACATTATAAAAGATACAAGTGGGGTGGGACCAAAGCGTTAATAAAACTTTCCAAACTAAAGTTAATTTAACAAAAGTTATTACTAGAGTTAGATAATGATTTGGTGTCTTCCTTCACTCATTACCTTTTTATAGCCAAAAGGAAAAGCTGTGAAGACATCTAGATAATCATTTAATCAAAGCTTACCTTAAAGCATATTTAAAGTGTTGGACTAATTTGGAGGATCTATTGTTTATTCCTGTCACCAAGGCAATAAGAGCCTAAGAGGTAAGGGTATTTAAGAGAGTTCGCTCCACCCTCCCTCTGGAGAATTTTCAATGGAGGAATCCATTTGACAGTTATTCACTTAAACTTGATAAAATCCTCAATAATAATTTAAGTCTAAAATTTTCCTCCTATTGTAAAGTATAGACCCAAATGGCTTAAACCGTATTGGCAGGACTAGGTTTTACTAGACTGACCAATACCAATTGGTCCCTAAATAGTACTATTGACAATGGTTTGACTTTTCTGAGTCATAAGACGTGGTAACCCTTAGGCGTGGTCTTATAACTTAGTGGCAAAGATTGGGTGTCCACAAGGAATAGCATAAGCTATGGCATGTTTGATTGCCCAACCCAATGATAAAGGAATTGTGATTTATATTATAAATTGGTTGGGAACCTACTTAATTATCGTATTTTATAACGACTGGCCCTAATCGGAGTTGTTAAATGATGATAATGGGATCCTTGCCCATAAGAAATTCATCATATTGGGGTTGATGCGATTTGCTTAAAATTTTAAAACAATTGAGTGGGAGCAACTTCATAATATTAGAAGTCCATGTTATTATGAAACATTAATGAAAACATATTCCTAATTTTAACATTCTCTCTTAACAGGTGTGTTAAAATATTTCACAAACATTAAAATGGTAAACAGAATATCACTTCGTTCCATCCTTGATGAGCATAAGCTCAAAGGGGACAACTATAATGACTGGTTTAGAAACCTTAAAATTGTCGTACGACAAGAAAATATTTTATATGTTCTTGAAAGACCATTTCCCCCTGAACCCGCAGAAGATGCTGACCAGAATACATTTCATGCTTGGAAGAAACACGTCGATGTTGATGAGCAAGCAGTTTGCATAATGCTTGGCTCTATGTCGGACGAACTTCAGAAAGCTCACGAAGATATGGATGCTCAAACCATCATCTTTCACTTGAAGGAGTTGTATGCAACTTCCGTTCATACCGTGAGATTACAAGTGTCATGTGCCTTTTTTCTAAACAATGTATAAGGAAGGATCTGCTAGTGGACATGTGCTTAAGATGATTGGCCACATTGAAAAATTGGCCAACCTCGGGTTCATCATGGATCATGAGATAGGTCACGATCTAATTCTTTAGTCCTTACCAAAAGACTTCTCTAACTTTATTATGCAGTTTCACCTGTCTAATAAAGAAGCTACTTTAACAGAATGGCACAATCTGATAAAACAAGCAGAGAAAGACTTGAAACCAGAGCTTAAAACCTCCGTCATGCTTACAGGTACGGATCTGAAGCCACGAGGCCCAAGAAAAATAAGGGCAAGGCCAAGGCTCCAGATCACCTAAAGCCCAATGGTAAAGTAGAGAAGAAAAAGGGAAAGGGAAATGTTTCTTTTGTGGAAAGAAATGTCATTGGAAGAAAGACTGCAGATCCTTGAAAGCCAAGGAAGCTAGGGAAGCCCAATAGGCCAAGAAGCCCAATGCTTCAGGTATGTTGTATATGATTGAACTATATTCTCAAAACTATGAACCTTCTACTTGGGTGATTGACACCGGTTGTGGGACTCACTTGTGTAACAATGTGCAGGGCCTGAGAAACAGTAGGAGACTCCGTCATTGAGAGGTTGACTTACGCATGGGTAATGGGGCAAAACCGGCTGCATTGTGCGTGGGGAATTATTCATTAGTTTTGCCGAATGGTTTAGTTTTAGACTTAGAAGATTGTGTTTATGTACATTATCTAGTAAAGAACATCATTTCAATTTCTTTTTTATGTAATAAAGGCTTTTCATGCCTAATAAGTTGTAATGAATGTTCTATTTATTTCAATGAAATAAAATATGGAGATGGTATTTTGAATAATGGTATCTATGTCTTACAAACTAACAAATAATGTTCAACCTCTAATATATACAACGTAACTCGAATAATCTCAATGAATCACTTCTATGGCATAGTCGCTTAGGTCATAACAATGAAATAAGATTAACTAAGCTACATAAGGATGGGTATTTCAGACCCTTCAAATATGAACCTTATGGAACTTGTGAGTCTTGTTTACTTGGTAAAATGACCAAATTACCCTTCAAAGGTAAAGGACAGCGTGCAACGGAGATATTAGAAGTCATACACTCTGATGTATGCGGACCAATGCCATTCACCGCTAGAGGTGGATTCTCATACTTCATTACCTTTATCGATGATCACTCGCGATATGGGTATGTGTACCTTATGCGGTACAAATCTGAAGCCTTTGATAAATTTAAAGACTTCAAAGCTGAAGTAGAAAACCAGCTTAATAACAGTATTAAGTCACTAAGGTCTGACCGAGGTGGTGAATACTTAAGCGTCGCATTTCAAGATTACTTGAGAGAAAATGGCATTGTTTCCCAGTGGACTCCTTCGAGATCTCCACAGCATAATGGGGTCTCCGAAAGGAAAAATCGGACATTATTAGATATGGTCTGATCAATGATGCCAGACACAGATCTACCTCTTTCATTTTGGCGTATTGCTTTAGAAACTGCAACACTACTACTAAACCAAGTTCCTTTCAAGACTGTTAGTCAAACACCATATGAGTTATGGTCTGGGAAACGTCCTAGTCTTAGTTATCTAAGAGTTTGGGGATGTGACGCATATGTTAAGCTCACACAAACTAACAAATTGGATGATAGGGCAGTTAAATATAAGTTTGTAGGATATGTCTTGAACTCAAGAGCATACGTGTTCTACGTCCTAAATGAACAAAGACCATTTGTCTCATGAAATGCTAAATTTCTAGAGAATGAATTCCTTCTCAAGAAATATAGTGGGAGTAGACTTGACCTCGTTGAGGTACGAGAAGAACAAACTAACAAGGAACTAAACCCAGGCCCCTCAAAAGGGCAGCGGCGGAACAACCACAAGGTTATGAACTTAGAAGGTCTGGTAGGGAAAGATATGAGCCTGAAAAATATGATTTCCATAATGATGAGGAACATAATCAGGTCATTGATAATGACGATCCCACCAGTTATGACGAAGCAATGCGTGACATTGATTCAGTCAAGTGGCTTGAGGCCATGAAATCTGAAATAGACTCTATGTATCATAATCAAGTCTGGGACTTGGTGGATGCACTTGAAGGGATAAAACCCATAGGCTGCAAGTGGATTTACAAGTGTAAAACTGATGCAGAAGGAAACATCCAAACCTAAAAGGCTAGGTTGGTGGCGAAAGGTTATAGACAAATCCAAGGAATTGACTTTGACGAAACCTTCTCGCATGTTGCAATGATAAAGTCCATTCGAATTTTACTGGCACTAGCTGCAAACTTTGATTATGAGATTTGGCAGATGGATGTCAAAACAGCTTTCCTTAATGGGAACCTCATAGAGGAAGTCTATATGACACAACCTGAGGGGTGTACATTAAGTGAGATTCGCAACTAGTAGTCCAACAAGTGATGGGGGCCTTTAGATGCCAGAGTTCGCCAGTCATGGCATTGTTAGAAATAGCTAAAAAATTGTTAGATAAATTTGACTATGTAGAGTTAGAGCACGTCTCAAGGACGAAAAATGTGATAGCTAATGAGCTAGCCTAAGCAGCCTCAGGATATAAACAGATAATAATTGATAATATGTGCGGAAGGGGAGAAATTAAACCAGCTCTAGTAAGACGAATGAAGGAAGTGGATGTTTTGTACATTGAGAACCAAGACGGGGACGATTGGAGGAGAGAGATCAAAGATTTCTTAAAGAACCCAGAGAATGGATGAAATCGAAGGCTAAAACTAAAAGATTTAAACTTTGTTGTATCGGAGGACGTACTATATAAAAAGCACCAGGATGTTTTATTGTTAAAGTGTGTAGGATTGTCAAAAGCCAAGACTATTATATCTGAGGTGCACAAAGAGGTCTGTGGGACCCATCAAGCCGGAGTAAAAATGAGGTGGTTAATCAAAAAGAGGGGATATTATTGGCTGAAAATGGGAGAGTCCTGCGTAGTATATGCGAATGGGTGCATAGCTTGTCAGAGACATGAACCCATACAATGAGCGCCGGAAAAAGAAATGGTCTTCGTCATTAAACCATGGTCGTTCATAGGATGAGCGATTGATTTGATAGGAAAAATCTATCATGCATCTACCAAGAGACACAACTTTATCATCGTCGTCACAGATTTCTTTACCAAGTGGGTGGAAGTGATCCCGGTAATAGAAATTTCCCAAGAACAAATCATCAAGTTCATAAAAGAGTATATCATTCATCGATTTGGTATTCCTCAGACATTGATGGTAGATCATGAGACTTCTCTGAACGGCGAAAAATTTAAGTGTTTCTTGAGTGAATATAGGATCCAGTTAGTAAATGCTACACCATACTACTCTCAGTCAAATGGTCAGGCAGAATCATCCAATAAAATCCTTTAAGGTTTGATTCGAAAGATGATAACGAATAATGCTAGGCAGTGGGACAGATGTTTGAGTCAAGATTTATGGGCATATAGGACATCGCCTAGAACAAGTACATCGGTCACACTATTCTAGCTAGTATATGGTCAAGAGGATGTATTACCGGTTGAAGTCAATGTCAAATCTACAAGAGTGGCGTTACAGGAGGAATTGAAAAAAGAAGATTATAGTGAAGTAATTATCCAAAATCCATTAGAGTTGGAGAATATTAAGTGTGATGTCATCAACAGTTAGGAAGCACAGAAAACAAGGATGGCCAAGGGGTATAATCGAAAAGTCGTGGCCAAATCGTTCAGGAAAGGGGAGTTAGTATGGAAGACAATACTACCGTTGGATACTAAAAGTCTTGCATATGGCAAATGGTCGCCCAACTGGGAAGGCCCTTTCGAGGTGGAGAACGTATTGCCAAATGGAGCTTATCATTTAAATAATTTGAATGGAGAAATGCATGTTAGAGCGATAAATGGTAAGTACTTGAAAAAATATGTGTCTTCGTTATGGGAACATGAGAATATAGCGTTCTCCAGATAAAGTAAATCAATCCAAAAAAAAACACTTGTAAAAAAGTAATATATTTTCATTGATAATGGACGATGTAACGTCCTAGTAAATTACAAGTCAACGAATGATGCAACGTCCTAACAACAAATAAATAAATACAAAATCAATTATTCGACGCTGGCTGTCAGAAGTCTTCAGTGGATTCATTGTCCTTCAAAACTGCGAATGCTTCTCTCAACTGATTTCACTCTTTCTGCATCTCCCTATTAGCCACCATTAGATCGGCCAGGCTCTTCTCAAAATCAATTTGAGCCAAGTCTTCATACTCTGCTAAAGAGGCATTCACCTCCGTTAATTGAGCAGCAATGGCCTTCCTCTTGGCCTCTTTCCTCATACGGCTCTCCTCAATAAGACGATGGATCTCATTTAGTTGTCACTCTAAGTCCAGTAATATCGATTCCTCAATCATCATTTCGTTCATGGTTTCTTGTAAGGACTAGCGAAGAGCGTTAAGGGAATCACAAAGGCCTTCTTTCTTTGCCACTGAAGAACGAAGCCCGATCTTCTGACTATGTATACATTGATAACGAGGAATGAAGGCCGCTACTTCATTCTGCAAGTCTTGGAGGAAGAGCCGATTCTCCACCGGTATAGGCAAAACATGAGAACCCAATAGTCGATATAACTTAGAGGAAAACCTTTCTACCTTGAGCATGTTCTCTGGCAGAGCGGCCTAACCGATATCCAACACAGTGAATGAGGCATATTGACCAACGACTTCCCGAAGAGCCTCTAAGTCCGTGGTCACTCACGATGAGGACGAGGAAGGTTGAGAATGAGTGGAGGCCAGCCAATCGAGGTGGTTCCAGATGTCGTGGACTGATTGTAGAAACAGATCGGGCATCTGTTTACAGAAAATGGGTTAGCGAATGAAATCCGAGGAAGTTATGCAAAGAGAAGAGAAGTACTTACAGCTTCGGGCATAAAACTGGAACTAGATGGCTTATTCGCAGCCGTTATGGATGAGGAAGTTATGTAGAAGAATCAGAATCGGAAGAATCGATAACATGTAAAACTTCAATAACTTCATGTATTCGTCTGATGATATCTGCCTAAAAAAATAACCTAGCCTATTCCAATATATCCAATTCCGCCAAACTTAATAGGCCATCTATATCCCTATAGCTTCCCCCAATTCCCAAGGCAATCCATCTATGTATCAAAGAGACAACCCGCTCAGGATGGAACCAAGAAGACTCATCATCTGTCTCTTGCACAATTGGGATAGGAGTGTGCAATGGACGATAGTCAAAAAATGGGTCGTCCATTGAAATCTCCTATATGCGCGGGTCCCTACTGCCTAGTACTATATTTAACCCCGTACCTTGGGGATCTGTCCTGCTCAATGGGAGCCTGTGGCATCACCCTCCTTCGATGGATGTTGGATGATTGGGATTCAGACGATGAAGTTTGAGCCGGCGCGGCCATGACAAATGACCGTTCGGTCCTGGACACCTATACAAGGAACAAGAATGAACCATTACAAAAAAAAAACATACCTTAGACCGATGACGCAACACTGCCTCCTCCGAATCAGAACTATGAGTCGATGAAGAATGTTTCCTTTTAGGATGTTTGGAACCTGCCTTCTTCGGCCCAGCTCTCTCAACGGGTTTCTTCGACCCTACTGGCTCAGAAGATTCAAAATAGAAAGGGATACTGGAAAAGACAATAAAAGAAGGCAGAGAAAAAATCCTTTCACTGTTAACTGGCCAAAATCAGTCAAAAAGAGGGTGGACAGATGTACAAGGGGAGAACGAATCATAAGAAAAGGAAAGTAACAAGGTTCGCACCTCAGACAGACACTAGTCGATGTCCGAGAGCGATAAAACTTTGAAGCGATCTACTAGAGTAGAGGAATAATAGAATAATGGAAGGGGCCATCCTTGGACAATACCGAATTGACGAGCGACAAAGTTGGGAGAATAGATTTCTACCTCATATTTACTATTAGCCGCGGTCAGGATATCATGAATCAAATCACGGGTGCAAAGAAATTTACGCCAGATGCGATTGACCACTGAGGAAGCTCGTGAATGAAGGAAGGGTTATCACCCAACGAAAAGGGAAAAAAGAAGGGATCCAAGAAATGGCATAAAAATAATCAAAAATGGTACGGGGAAGGAGAGAAGTCGGCCCTAATTGGGCAAATATAAGGCCGACACAAAGAAATGAACAAGTTGACTCGACGAAATCAAAAATGGGGAAGTAGGCCCTAAGCCAAAGTTGGACGAGCCAAAGAGGACATGAAGTAATGGGTGAAGAGCCAGACCAAAGCTGTTTTTGAAGAACGGCCAAGCCTCAGTAAACAGCAGGCAAAAGGAAAGAGCACAGATCCAAAGGACAGCCATTGGCAACGTCCGAAGAAATTGGATTTCTGACTAGGCACGTAAATAATATATTTGCAAAGCCAGTAGTGAATGAAAGCGGTGCGTTCCAACACCGAGACCAGACCAGCTGACTCAGAGAATGCACGAAAGAAAGCAGAATAAGAAGAGAATGATGAAATGTCCATTTGAGGAGGAGGAAAACGAAAGTTAGTACGGGCAGAAATGGTAGCACCCAATAGGGCCAACCCAGTCAAGGCACCCATATTGCGCAATGTGATAGTCAAAGGGCCGGAAGGGAAAAGAAAGTCATTATAGTCGGAAGACCAAAAAAGCAATGATATAAGGAAAAGATTGCGATCAAAAGGGGGCAATACTAGGGAAAGCTCTATAAGAGAGAGCATGACACTATTTTCAAGGAAATAGCATGTGTCTGCATGCGATTTCATACGCTGAAATCAGTTTTCAAACGAAGAATCAGGCTTGGGCCAAGTACGAATATGGTTAGATTGATTCAAGGGAGAAGTGCCCAAAGGTTCTGAAAAGGGCATGGTAGAAATAGAAGGAAACAGTTGAGCCAGTGGAGTTATGGCGATGGCATCATCATTAAGAAAAATGGGGCCAAGAGAGCATAGTTCGTCGGCTTCATCAAGAGTATGGACCCCAAAGACGCTAATAGAGGGGTCGTCTAAAGCGGCCTGGTAATCTTTGAAGGTCGAATTATTTTTCTTTTTGGGAGCTGAGGATGAAGATGCCATAGCAGGTAAATGAGGCTGTGAAAAGGTCAGAGAAAGCAGTGTAAAGGTCGGAGAAAGCAGTGAAAAGGTCAGAGAAAGCAATGAAAGGGATAAAAGAAGGTAAAGTAGTGAAAAGATAAAGAGTTGAGTTCATATTACCAATATGAAGGTTCGTCCTAGAACAGGTGGCGTGACCCAATTCGAGGGAAGAAGAAAGAGTGGGAAAATGGAGAGGCGGTGCCAGACGCGATGTGACGTGGATGTGACGCGAAAAACGGCACTTTAATTGGCGCAATGATAGTTTTTCGACAAGACGTAATGGGAAAGGTCACACATTTATTAAGGAAGCGATGGATTTGCATGGGGAATGTAAACAACAGATATAATGGGAAATGTCACAAATTTATAAAGGCAGAAGGTCAGCAGGCCGAACCGGTAAGGCGGTCAGTGACATGAACCCAACTTTACATGCCTGGCTAAGAAATTCCGCCTCGATCTCATCTCTCGAAACAATCAAGGCGAATTTGGGGGCAATTGTTAACATAAAATAAATTTCTCCCAATGATGAAAGGGCTGAACGTATAAAATGACGAAAAGGCACGAACGTATCAAATGACGAAAAGGCACGAACGTATCAAAGGACGAAAAGGCATGGCATTGTTCGGGAAGAAGAAGGAAGAATGATTCGGCCCAGAAAGGATCAACTCAGGACGATGCGAGGAATGCGTAAAGAATCATGAAGAACGAAAGAAAAACTGCCAACAAGTAAAGAGAACAAATATGCGAGGATACCATGCGGTTGGCCAGTTATGAGGAGTTACATTTGACGGTTATTGCATAAACTGACAGGAACCCCCATGATGTAGTAAGTTACCCAGCGGTTGCACGCATGATCCAGCGGTTGCACGCATGATCCAGCAGTTACGCGCGAGCACGAAACGTGGGGGGTTAATTGGCTGAAGATGGCGAAACCGTTTTGGGTGATTAGCGGGACCATGCACTATAAAAGGCTCAGGTGTACCAGAGAAAAAAAAAGGAAGAAAAAAGACTCAAAATGAGCAAGTATTTTAATTTCTTAACTTTGTAACCTTTAGGGCTGTAATCAGTGTGCTTGTGCCCCTTGGAGGTATTTTCTTGGAATCAATCACCTCTTTCTGGGACTATCTCAGGAGGTTCGAACCTTACACGCGTATTAACTTAAAATTGTGCAAACAGTTAGATTCTATTCGTTTATATGAATTTGGAAAAATGAATTTGGAAAAACGAATTGAATATAAATTTTATTTTATTGATTCGTTTATTTATTTTTAATTCGTTTTATTATTTTCCTTTATATTTGTTGTAATTTTTCAACTAAAATTCGAAAAGTTGTTGCTAATTACCACAGAAAAATAAAAATTATTTTTATTCGGTGAGTCATTTTTAATAACTTTATTAATTGCGTATTTTATATGTTTACATTTATGAAAAATTAATCTAAATAAATTACGATAATTTATGTTATTAAATAATGTCAAGGTTAAACGAATATTCATATGTAATTTGTTTAATAAAAAAATCATGATATTAGAATTCGTTAATAAATGAATTGAATACGAATTCGTCACATTTTTATTCGATTCGTTTAGAATTCGATAAAATTCGATTGGTGAATTCATTTTGCGACTGCTATCATAAATCTCTTAGATTTAGTTCAGTCATCAGTGTGGGACTAATGATTATAAACCCGGACCGAACCGGCGGTCGGACCTATTGAATCAGGATCCGGTCCAAGGTCCAGTTCGGGTGACCCCCTAAATTTGGATTTTAGGGAACCGACCAAAAAATCATCGACTCGGTCGATTCAACCAATGATCTGATCTGGGTTAGGCAGGTTTTTGCTTCGGGTTTTTAATTGTATTTTTAAGTTTTTTGGTTTTTATATTTTTTTTGTAAAAAATAATAAAAATATAGTTAAAATATTGACTCCGAACCTCCGATTTGATCCCGTTCGGGCATTTAACCCTTAACCCTCTCGTCATACTTGATCGATGGATCAATCCGGATTTTAAAATAATGTGTTGGACCATGCTCAGACCATATTATGTTTAATGGTTGATCATTCCTTTTTTATACAACGGTGATTGTGATTGGGTAATAGCACCTGGACCCCAAGATTTAGAAATATTACAACTAAAGTATATGGTTTGCAAATTTTTTTACAATAATCCCAACCGTAGTCCGTAGGGATAATTTGTGCTACGAGAACAATTAATAAAATCTTTTATTTAAATTGTCATACATCTTTACTCTTAAAAAATAATTGTCATGTATCTTTAAAGTTAAAACTCAACTAATGTAAGGATTTTTGCTTATACTGAAATTATCATTTATCCATTTTATTTTTGGTTTTTAGTGAAATCTGTAAGGGTCAAGGGAGGACTTGTATCGATAATGTCGCAAACTCTATCATATTGGTAATGTTTCTAAAATAATAGGGAGCCAAATGCTGTTATACCGTCAGTGAATTGTTATTACATGAGCTTTCTAGTAAGGACATGAGTAGGGGTTTTTATGGGTCTACTCTTGAGTTGGAATTTTACGAAATTTAATCGGGTCGGGTCATTTGAAAATTGTAAACTCGAATTCGAAATTTGATTTGGCAAATCCGATCGGGTTAGGTTGGCGAATTTTAATTTTTTTATATATTAATTATTTTGAAACATAAGTATTAACTATTTTATATCTCGAAAATTATCATACATATAAAATTGTAAGATAAAAAAGTAATAAACAATTGAAATAATAGTAAAACTTTTAAAAAAATAATAATAATTTAAGAAAAATAATTTGTTCGGGTCGAGTCGGGTTGTGTCGTTAAACCCGTGACCTGACTATCAAAAATCGGATTGGATCAGGTCAACCTGAAATTGCATTATTTTTTTTTTAGAATTCGACCAGGTCGGGTCGCAGGTTGACCCGACCATGTGAACACCACTAGAAATGAGGGTGCCATATGGGGGTGTGGCTTGGTTTATAAGGCTTAGAATTTGATTTACAAATCCTAGGTTCGAATTTATGGGTGCACTTCTTGTAAAAATTGAGGGAAATCGGAGATTTAACGTACTCCGATTAAACTTGGATTAGGTGGTTAAAAAAAAAAAAAAAGGAAATGAGGGTAGTGACGTCATTTTATAAAACAGGTTGTTTCGGCAATTCAGGCGCATAATAAAAAAAATACCGAAATTTTATGTAACGACAATTACCAGCTGTAATTATATGAAATAATTTATTTTTATTATTTATTCATGAGAACAAGAAATGAAGAAATAAGTGAGAGAGAGAAAGTAGCGACTTTATTTTATTTAATAAATTTATTAAATAAAAAAAAAAAGGAATAATTATGGTTTCATGTGGGGATTTTAAAGAGAGAGAGAGATGTAAATGTAGAAGAAGAGCAACACAACTATATATTTAAGTATGTGTTTGATTTGAAGTTTTGAACTAAAGACAAGACGCCCTTTAAAGCTATCCTTTCTGTCATTTTGCTTCTTTTTTTTTTTCCCATTTTTTTAAAGATTAGTGTCGTTTTTGTGGAGAGTTGAGAATTTCAGAATACAAAAAAGAAGAAGAAGATAAAAACAGCAGAGGAAAAAAAATATAAACACAACAGAGAGAGGGAATTGGGAAACAGAACCAGAAACAGAAACAGAAACAGAAACAGAAACAAAGTGCTTACTCAATCATTCATGGCCATGCAAGTGTTGAAGGTTTTAACACTGTTTCTTCTTCATTTTCATAAGTCCTTTTGATTTAGTGGGTACTTTAGATCTCTTTTTTTTTTTTGGCATGAAGATGGGTACATAGTGTGTGATTTTTTTTTTCCTTGCTTCCTTATTGTGGTTGAGATTATTGTTTTTGACTCAGTGTGCTGCAACTATTGTGTATGTTTCCTATTTGTGTGTGTTCTTTTTTTGTTAGTGACTCCTCCAATTCTTTATGTCCAATTCTTCTTTAAAATATGATTTTGTAGAAGGGTTTGTCTCTTACTCGTCTCAAAAGAGTCAAAACAATGATTTGAGTGTTATATATATGTTTTTTCAGATGTTATTTCAAAACTGAAACATTGTTTTTCATGATTAAGTGTTGAATTTATGAATGTTGTTGATTTGACTTTTATGCCTTGATAGAGGAAAATTTTATCAGGATAAAATGCTCTGAACCCAGATCAATTTTTTTGGTCAAGGGAAGTGCCTTTGTTTTTTTAAATCATGAGCTAATTCAGGTTTTAGTTTCTTATTTCTTAATATAGGAATGTACAAATTGTTTGCAACTTATATCTAGAGTCAGCAAAGAAATTAGTTTGTTTCTATTAGCAGTTGAGATAATATTGTTTCTGCTCAAAAAAGTCAATTTATTTTTTTATGCTAAATTGACAAACTAATTTATGTATATCCTGCTGATGTTGCTGTTCTTGAACTGGTAAATTATTTTCCAGCTTTTCTCTTTGTTATATTTAGCTTTTGTTTTGCTGTCAACTTTTCCTTTTTAAATCATGTTGTCTGAATCTTTCTTTTCTTTTTGTGGCCATAAAGTTGCAGTTTAGAGTCTTATCCATTGTAATGCTAATTATGGTCAAGTAAATTTAATGCAATATATGGAAAATGCTAGTCCCAAAATTAACTATATTATGAATCTTTTTTTTTCTCCTACAATCAAACTTGCACATGTCTTTTAGATCTTCTACTAGAGTTTCTGTAAGAATTTAGTTTCGAGTTAATAATTATTTTTATGGGTTGTAAAATCTTGATTTGATTTGAATTTCACTTTGCAGTTATAGGATTTGACGCTTGGAGATGGATTTTACTGAGTCTACAAAGGCTGTGTACAATAGAATTCAGAGACTAGAGCCTGAAAATGTCTCTAAGATTATTGGGTATCTTCTGTTACAAGACCATGGTGAGCGGGATATGATTCGATTGGCATTTAGTCCTGATCATTTGATCTACTCTTTGATCAGCGAAGCCAAATCGAAACTTGGATTAGGCAAACCTACAGTTTCTCCTCCAATTTCTCCAGCATCTGTTGCTGATCTCCCTTTACAGTTTGCACCTTTTTCGCCTGCTTCAATGCGCCCGGTTTCTTCTCCGGCAACTATGAGAGCTGCTGCCAGTCCTTTCTGGGATCCAGAAATGGCTGCTGATCAGCAACAACAGGTTAACAGTATAGAGTTTGTCCAACCGGGGTACTCGGATTCAGTTGCTGAAGATTTTCGCCTTCACAATCAGATGCAATTCTTGACTTTGGAAGATCAGTTGGATTCTGTGAATTCAGTTTACTCAGATTTTTCAAGCAGTTACTTCTATCCGGAGCCTGCATTGGGTCATGTAAGAACGAGTCGAAGGTCTCCAAGCCTGCCTGAGTTTCCTGTGAAGGTTTGCCATTACTTCAACAAGGGCTTTTGTAAGCATGGAAACAACTGTAGGTACTTCCATGGGCATCCGATGCCGGAGAGCTTTTCTCAAATTTGCATTCCTACTGCAAATGACATTCAAAATGAAGACCATGTATTCTCACCTAGGTCTCTCGAGAAGCTCGAAATGGAGATCACTGAGCTTTTGAAACTAAGAAGGGGTTTTCCAGTATCAATTGCCTCTTTACCAATGATGTATTATGAGAAGTATGGGAAGACCCTTCAGGCTGAAGGGTACCTCACGGAGAGCCAGAGGCATGGCAAGGCAGGTTATAGTCTAACCAAACTTCTTGCTCGATTGAAGAACAGCATTCGCCTCATTGACAGGTTCAATATTTAAATTTTAATGTTTTCTTGTATCTTTAGTTAACACTTTGATCTGTTGAATTCTGAATTGGTTTTGACTGAATTCCAGACCTCACGGGCAGCACTCAGTCATTTTGGCAGAGGATCTGCCAAAGTACTTGGAGTATTCTGGTGAAAGAAGTGATCCTGGTGGAATTGTTGCCGGTTCTCGGCAGATATATCTTACTTTTCCAGCCGAAAGTACTTTTACAGAACAAGATGTCTCCAACTACTTCAGGTAATAATATATTCTATTTACCTCTGTTGGCGAGTTAAATATATCAAACTTGTTTCTTGGTTCTAAATCTCCGTATTGAATTGTTACTTCATTTTGCAGCAAATTTGGGCCGGTTCAAGATGTTAGGATTCCATGCCAACAGAAGAGGATGTTTGGGTTTGTCACTTTTGTTTTTGCTGAGACAGTCAAGCAGATTTTGGCCAAGGGGAATCCTCATTTTGTCTGTGGGGCTCGAGTTCTGGTGAAACCTTACCGGGAAAAGTCAAGGCTTGTTGACAGGTAAAATATTTTTTGTTTGAACCTAGATAAATAAGTCTTTCTGGAATTTTTGTTTTTCATTTTTCTTATATATTTGATATCATTATTTATCTGCTCTTAAACGAATAATTGCCGCTTTGATAACACTAAGGACCTAAAGTGATTGGGGTTAGAGACAGCGATTTTGATAAATCATTTCTGCGAATACAAGCATCTATATTTAATGATTATAGGCATATTGTTTCATCCTTGTTCACTAACTTTAACTCCTTTTAATGCATGTCACTCCATTTGAAATTCGTTTGAATCTCTATTGGTGTTCTTTATTTTTCACTTCATGGATTCCTTATGGCAGCTATGAATTTGTAAGTAGTTTTTATTATTTTCAGCTCTCTCTTTATTTTGTCCCTTTCAAAAACAGCATCTTCTTAGTTGGTGATAATGCATGTGAGGTAGGGCCGTAGGACTATTACTTTTGAAAATTCTGCACCAACAAAGTTCCACTATGGCAATTGCAACAGACAGTTTTAGTCCTTTTAGAAATCAACCCAAAAGCAATTGAAGTAATTTACCAGAAGCAGCAATTTTACCCTTTGCTCTAATTAGGACTAAAACCTAACTGATTTCATCAACACCAGCAGTAGACTGATACTAGTGCAACTATTCAATTTGAAGTTCTTAATTATTGGATGGATATATTTATTATGTTCCCCATGATTCGATGTAAAAAAAAAAAAGTATTTTCCCGCATATTTATTTCCCAAGTATTTATGATTCTGAGAACTTTTCTGTGCAGGAAATATACAGAGAAAATGCAAGACCCTATGTTTTACAGTCCACACTTAAAAGATGGAGATTCAGAGTTTCACTCCAGTGAGTATAACCTTCATGGTGGTGCATTTTTCTTTTTCTTTTTAATATTTCCGACTATCGTGTTATCTTCCTTGTGTCCGATGCCCTTCAATTGTGTAATCTTTTAACAGTGCCAAGAGTTTGTGATAATTCAAGATTACTCGGAAAGCAGCTCATGGAGGAACAGGATCAGGCACTTGAACTTGAGAGAAGACGTCTTTCTGAGATGCAATTAGCATCTAAACCAATGAACCATCACTCATATTTTGGCTACTCAATGAATGAGTTGAAGTTAGCAGAAGGTTTGTTAATTTTACTATAAAATAATTTCACTCTTTATTTCCTCTTCCAATTTTCCTTTTACCTCTTAGTGTATCTGATATATTTCTATCCTATGCGACTCTCTAGCCGATGCAGAACAAGGGGACTTCCCGTCTGCAGAACGTTTCAATTATTTGTTGGATGTTCTCAATAATGGTTCCACAAGCGAGAAAAAAGCCAGGCATATA